>JBAMJV010007109.1:90000-230218 GCA_037951105.1 Echinarachnius parma
ACAATTTTTGAAAAAGTGTAAGCATTTTTTACATTTGTTAATAAATCATCTTATAAATCCGGGCCTCATCTGCAGATTTATTCCGATCGGATATATTTATTCATATTTTAGCCGTTTCTGAACCGATTTTGATTAAATAAAGTTTATTCTGTCCGATTGTTTGCTCTTTCAAATTTCACACTCAGTTTTTCATTATCTCACTAATTTTTTTTTTGTGCAGCGCCCTCTATACCAAAACTGAACTAAAAATGAAATTAAAGGTATAGTGTTGAGTATTGGTATTTCCCGAAGTGCCCCCCGAGATAATGAAAAACTGACTGTCAAATTCGAAAGAACATAATCAATTTTAATGACAGAATAAACTTTATTTGATCAAAATCGGTTCAGAAACGGCTGAAATATCCATAAATATATTTGTACATGTATTAAAAATGTTCTTCACCGGCAATCACCGGGTGATATTTAGACTTTTTAGAAACATTTCAAAAATGCTCGAAGACTACTTTGAAAAAAATCAGAATAGGTTTTTAAAAAGTCGTTGATGATATCTCTATTGAATCATTATTTTAACAAACATTAAATGCACAAATTTGTTGACGGGGATGTGCCTCACAGAACTCTGAAATGGGGGTTTGAAGAGCTGACTAGCACAAAATATAGGGTCTTTGGAGCTACAAAAACCCTGAAACGGGAGTTAAGGGGTCTACGGAGAAGACTAAAACTACAAAATACATAGACTTGGAGCTATATACCAAAGACCTACGGAAACCCTCAAAAAGTGGTCCAAGAAGCCAAACTAGAAGAGAATAATGGACTTGGCGCTAGTCAAATACATAGCCAAGTCATTCCGGGGGTCTATGGAGCCGAACTAGAAGAAGAATAATAGACTTGGCGCTACTAACTACCTAGCCAAGTCATTCCGGGGGTCTATGGAGCAGCAATTTTTGAAAATCGGGTATCTTTAGAGCTGCGATCGGGTGTGAAAAAGGGGTTCTTTTAAGCGGCACATACCCGTCTTATATACATTATACTTGAGTGCCCCCCCCCCCCCCCGGGGTAGCCACCCCCCCCCCCCCCCCCACACCATCACTCGAAGGCTTCATTGAACACACACACTTATATGATATATGACCCAATCATTGGTCAGCGCAACCGTTGCAAATGAAATACGGAAGGTATACAGACTAGTAAATGACAAGATAGTGTTAGGATTGAAATGTATATAAAACCCAATAAAAACATGCACGATCAAGTTATTTATCTGATTCTCCGACCTCCGTATTAGTAGCAAATTATGTCACTGACATAAAAAAAGGACTACAGAAGAAATGTAAAAAGGGCGGGGGAGAGATAAGTGAAAATACATACTTACTACCATATCAGCTCAGGTTTGGGGGAAATTTTGCACAGCTGATGGTGTCACTTTTGGGCATGCATGCACGGTGTGGGGTTGCGTGTTGTCTCCTTTCTGAGAGTGGGCTCTTCATCTGAGAGTGAGAGCGAGCTATGAATCATAATAATTAGCTGTAGCCCCCACAGGCCCACTCATAATGGATATGTGTTTGATACTTAGTAGCCTATAAAGAATATGTTATAAAAGAATTGAATCATTTCCATTTCACTCTAACAATAACAAGAAGTGAATGCACTTTCGCGCTAAGACTGGAAAGGGGAATAATACCTCCAATGGCAATACAAAAACAACTACAATTAATATTTATACAGAAATACCTAATTACTATGTCTATGTTCATGTCTAATTTACAAAAGTATTTGCCTAAAGTGTAAAACATTATTAATTTCAAGTTTATTCAAATGGTGTTTAAAACTTATTTTAAAAAAAATGTGGGAAATAAAAATAGCAACTTGGGATATTGATAGTGACGTGACGTACGTACGTGAGAGAACAATGGCGACTACCGTAAAGTCTGCTACATAAGCAAAACGATATGCCGGATATGTAATGAATTTTGTTCAGATCTTACGGTGAGTTTGTAGAATTAAATTTCATTACGACTAACGACCATTTGCTTAAATGGATGTATGCTTTTAGTGTTATCGTAAACATTTTATTTATTTGTTATTGTAAATGATTAACTTTCGCCCTGAAACTTTGCGGTTTGTAGACAGATTTAGCGTATGCGAAATCGCACACGGTAGTGCCAGTCCCACCCATTGACGTCTGACGCATGTCAGATTTCGGTAACGCAATGAAGTGACGAAATAAGTTCTATCCAACTATCGACATGATTATCATGTTTATCTACTTATATCCAGTAGGCAAAGTCACATAAGAGTGAACTATAATATTTGGCTGAAACCCGCATTTCAATTATTTATGAAAAATATCAACATTCAATTTGATTTGGAGTTTGAAATAATTATCAGATGACAGAAGAAGTATTTATTATTATTGAATATTGTGTTGTGATGCCAATGGCAATGGCAACGCATTTGCAAATGACATGTCCATGGTTCATGCATGTTCGTGCATGAAGTCTTGATAGGCGTGAATTTGCTAAATGCACTATGGCAAATGTCTATGGGAAAACGGTTTGAAGTGTCCATTTTTACATGAACATTTTATACTTAAAATTAAATAAGTTATAGGCCTGAAACTAATGCTGTAACTGACCTTGATGATCGGATCGTTTGATCGGATCGGCAAAAATTTATCGATCTTCAAAATCGGATCGATGATCGGGATCGGATAATCGGCTATTAAAAAAAAAAAAAAAAAAAAAAAAAAAATGCGTTAATTTGCATCACTTTGCAACAAAACTGGTTCGTTACTTACTGCACATTTTTGTTCTGGTCACTCGATAGTCCGCCGTAGTATTTTTTATAAACATTAAAGCCATTTGGACGACTTAAATCAATATTTTGGATGCGCCGAGGCTGCTTGCTCGGAGCTGTGCATCGCGCAGGGCTGGCGCTAGCGTGGCCAACCGGTAGAGATACGGCCGAGAAGACCGTCAGCGGATCGCGAGGCTATGCTTTCACGTGCTTTATAACGGCATCGCGGCGCAGCATGCACGCAGGTAGCACGCGACAGGTGATCTATCTCCGTACATGTGACCTATTTTTGTTGATGTTGTTGTTATAATTATAGTTACTTAACTTTTGCATTTTGTTGTTTTTAGTTTGACATCGTTTTTTTATGCTGTTGCTGCATGCATTTTCAGTCAGATTTTTGCGCATCGCTTGTTTATTTTATCCTGTTTCCTTAATTGAATTGCAGCTTGATTATTAATATTACTCAGTATAAAATAATAATTAAGAATAAGATATTTTGATTTCTTTGTTGCTGTTTTTCACGACTGATTTTCTAAAAAATAACTTGAGTTTATTTAACTTTTTTGTTATTCTTTGTTCTCCTTTAGAATCAGTTTAACTCGATCAACAAGTTGGGTACATGATGTATTATAAGCTACATGCAGTAAATAATTCTGAAAAAACAAAAAACAATAGAAAACATAAAATTAAGAGGACATTTTTTAAATAAACAAAGTAATAGTAATACACAGGTGTACCCCCAATAATTTTTGTGCCCCCCCCCCCCCCAACCAGTCCGACCACCTTCGCCACTGGCTACATGTGTTTGTTTGTTTGTTTGTATTTGATTAGTGTGTATTGCTTTGTTATTTTGCAACTAGTACATAAGTTTGTTCGCTAATTACTTGTACCAATAGCCCCAATACCGATCCCCACGTCATTCAACAATCCGAAATGTTTTAAATGTACTAAAAATAATAGCCCCCGCCCCCAAACTTTCCGTCGTCCGGCGTATAGGCCTACTCAAGAAACAAAGTACCCTCCCCCAGTCTACTGAGAAGTGAGAAGGCTGCCACCCCCTCCCCGATACAAAACGAGTACCGGGTATTATATTTTAAAATATATAAATTATTGTTATGTACACAGAGTATAATAATAATAACAATAATATCGATTTATATAGCGCCTAATATGATTGATAAATGACGGAAATGATGAACTGATGAGGATGACAATGAATGATCATTATGAAGATGGCGATGCCAATGATTATTATGATAAAAAAGAGGATGGTAATGATCCATGATGAAGATGAGGATGATGGTGCATGTTTGACTGGTGATGATTATAATAATTACTAACATCGAGACGGACAAAGTGCCATTATAATGGAGCTAGGGGCGAAGCAAGAACATTGTAAACTGCGTCGTGGCAACTCCCCGATAAAATGTAAGTAGTATATAATTTATTATTATTTTTAATTGCGTTACGTACAATTATTGCAATATATGGGGAGGTCCTCAATACAGTGTGACAAAAAAATGAAGAAAGCGTTAGCCTAATGGCAGTGTGAACGAAATAATTACAGTTCCCCAATTTGCGTGCCCCCCCCCCCCCCCCCTGAAAAAATACAAAATCACACAGTCGCACATAAACTAAATCATAATCAGGGGCCGCAGAATGTTTTGATTTTGGGGGTGGGGGCCGACCACATTTCAATTGTTATCATAACTATCTTATCATCACCATTATTTTCAATTTGACGTTTATATTATGATGTTGATCATCAAGTATACAATTTCACAAGCCATCATCCGTCGGAAATAATAAGTATTTATATTTTGAACATCATCATGAGTACATAAAAATAAAAATCGCCCCGTCGCACATGGAAACTAAATCATAATCAGGGGCCGCATTGATATTGGGGGATGGGGGAGGGGGCTGACCACATTGTCCACATTTCAATTGTTATCATGATTATCTTATCATCACCATTATTTTCAATTTGACGTTTATATTATGATGTTGATCATCAAGTATACAATTTCACAAGCCATCATCCATAGAAATAATAGAGTATTTATATTTTGAACATCATCATGAGTACATACAAATTAAAATTGCATGGTCGCACGGAAACTAAATCATAATCATGGGCCGCAGAACGTTTTCGGGTTGGGAGGAGGGGGTCGACCACATTTCAATTGTTATCATAATTATCTAATCATCACCATTATTTTCAATTTGACATTTATGTTATGATGTTTATCATCAAGTATACACTTTCACGAGCCATCATCCTACTAGAAATAATAAAGTATTTATATCATGAACATCATCATGAGAAAGAGTACATATGAATTATTAATCATAACAAAAACGCATAGTCGCACTATCCATGGTCGCACGTGAAACTAAATCATAATCAGCGGTCACAGAATTATGTTTTTGATATTTGGGGGGGGGGGGGTGGTGGAGTTGGCTGACCACATTTCAATTGCATTATCATAAGTATCATTTTAAGTCCCCCATGCTCATGTTTATCTCATCTTCCTCGTCATTACATTTATACTCAAAGCGTAAACAAATTATAATTCTTTAAATTGAAAGAAGGATCGGCCGAATGTAGTCCTCGCACGCGCAACACAAGTCAAAATTGGAGCGTCCGTCATCTTCCTAAAAAGGAAAGAAAAAAAAAACATGTTATGATTATGTTTACATAGTTAAATTTTGACGCCATTAGTCAATAACAACATATCAAACAATTTATATACTCTCTCGATCTCCCGGAATTCGGGGACCGGGAGATCGAGAGTGCAAATTTACAGTTTATATTATACATGTATACTAATAATAATTATGTACCAGCTTTCCCCTGAATCTTAGGCCTTGCTGGCGACTATATAGATCAACAAATCGTTTTTATGTCCTCTTCCATAATTTATCAGCATTCTCTATCAGTCGGCCGACAGTAAAAGACTGAATTTAACATGTAAAAGAGGATATGAAAACGATAATTCGTTGATCTATAATAGCTTGCGACATAGGACACGCATGCCGCCCGCATGCATGCACGGCGCCAGCGCGGCGCCGATCGTGCGCGCGCCGGGTCTGACGGCCTGGAGTTCATGTGAACATCCGTCGGGAATATCGTTCAAATGACTAGCAATTTTGCGAGTCTTGTTCCGATTTTCGCCTTTCAAAACGAAGTAAACTAACAAAGAGTATCTCGAAAATAACATTTTTTCAAGTAAATGATATAGATTGTCCCTTTTTAAAATTTCAATTCCGATATTCTTGCAAAGAAAATGGATGGTTTTCTCCCGGGATTTTTTTTTTTTCACATAAGTCATAACACATAAAAAAAACAAAAACAAAATTTCATCCGATCCGATCTCCGATCTTTTCTGCATGATCGGAAATCGGCAAAAACGGCAAAAAAGCCATGATCGGATCGGGATCGGCATCCCGGGGGGGGGTACTCACGTATATTGGGTATACGGGGATGTGCCGCTCGGAAGGGTGACTTTTTCAAGAAAGGTCCTTAGACATGGGTCCCCTTTTCATCAAAAAAATCCTTAGACATGGGTCCCCTTTTTCAAATTTCCCCTTTTTTATACGGGATTTTTGGGTTTGCCGATGTGAAATAGCAAAAATTTTCAAGCTCGCTACGCTCGCTAACTTAAAACCACAAAATTTGCGGGAAATACGCCAAAACACATGCCCCGCAGCGGGAAATACGCCCAAAACATGCGCCGCAGGCGAAAAAAAAATCCTTAGACATGGGTCCCCTTTTCGCAAAATGACCCTTAGATGTGGGTATGGGTTTGGAGGTCTCAGCCGCACACCCCCGTCCTACTATAATCTGAGCACCCCCCCCGGGATCGGCATGCCGATCCGATGATCGGTTACAGCGTTACCTGAAACCTGTTTTAATTGATTCCTTGACGTCTTTGTAATTGTAGGATTACAAACAAGTTTGTATATTTTACATGAACATTTTATACTTAAAATTAAATAAGTTATATATAGGCCTGAAACCTGTTTTAATTGATTCCTTGACGTCTTTGTAATTGTAGGATTTAAGGCTGTTGACGAGTCCCGGGTACCCGGGTCCCGCCGAAAAATGTCGAGTCCCGGGCGCAAAAATCGATACTCGATATCCCGAAAAAAAGCAAAAAATTGATTTACGAATTTGCTGTATTTTATAAGATGATTTATTGTCATAAATGCGCTGCATTTTGTCACTTGAATGAACATGTTTCCCAGCGGCGTGACATGCCTATACTAGCGAAATCAACAAATTTATAAATTTTGGGTACCCGGGACTCGCCCGAAAAATTATCGCGAGTCCCGGGTAGTAAATATACCCGAAATTGACAGCCTTAGTAATAGTAGGATTACAAACAAGTTGGAATACTGACTTACCATCCACCTTTCAAATATTTGCAGAAATAAAGTATAGATCTGTGTACAGTGATTTCACTGATTTGCCTAGAATGCCGACAGTGAAAATAACAATAATAATGTCAAAAAGGCCATGAAAGCGATAGATCGCTTTTGTCGATCTATGATTTGCCATACAGCCATAGACTAGTGAAATGTTGCTAAAACTTTTGCTTGAAATCGTATATGTAATTTGTCTTTGCTAACTTAGCTTCTAGACTAGACTACAGCAACGTCTTTGACCGAATCAGGCCGTGAAAATGAAGTAAAATTTATTGAGACAAGTTTACCCGGCCAAAAGTCCTTGTGTATCTTTGAAATGCTACCCTTATTTTGAGAACTACATTTTAATGTCAAATTCTGGTAAACTATATCATTTGAATATATTCAAGTGTTTCTCCAATGTGCCTGTAAAATTGTATTTAACAAATCATATTACCCAATGCCGATACAAATTATTTCCCTGAAAAAAAAGGAGCAGAGAATAGAGAAGTCAAAGTAACTATCCAAATTCGGATGTACATGTATGCAATTGGAAGTCCACTGACTTGTGTATGGATATGTAATTGTCATTTTGTGCATGTTGAAATCTGTAGCATCTAGCCTTCTACGACTAGAATTAACAATGTTCGATACAACTTACAAGTCTTACATTTATGGAATAAATTTGCAGCAGTGTGATTTTCTTTCCTGGAGAGAAAATAAAAGTTGCATACTAATTTTGCCATTAAGTTGAATAAGAATAATCCTTTTGACATGCTTTGTAGCAATGTTAAATGAGATTTCAATGAATGTGTAAAGTTGCTAAGTGCTTGTGAGTGTTTAAGATCTAAATTTTTCGTCATTATCTACCAACACGTGCCCTGACTACCATAGCGTGCCCAGCATTGGCACGCATCAGCATGCATGACTAAAAGAACCAATTCTCTATACAAGTTGTAAAGATCATCGGTTCTTTAAGTCATGCATGTCAAGTCGTGGGCACGTGTTGGTTGGTAGAGAATGCCAAATTGTCAATTGAAATAATGTTTTTTTTAAATTGCGACTTTGTTCATTTATGTCCTTTTTTTTTCTTCACAGGAAGGCAAATGACCTCAAGGCACAACTTACAGGTGAGATGCAATGTCAACTCCAGGGGGTGTTTCATTAAACACTATAATACATTTTAGCAGCATTGATTCAAAGGGACAATGATCACTAAAAATCGATGCTAAGTGTTAGTGAAAGTGAAAGACCCTCCTGATTTAGCTAGATTAAGGGTCTAAACTTCCCATGTTATTGTGGAAATTTAGTAATAATTAAATGTAATTATGTAGAAACTGCTATAAACATTGATGCATATCACAAACAACAAGTAGTTTGTTAAATTAAACCTTACCCTCATCATATTTAGTCTTAATTAAAGGTGGTTATACTGGTTTGTGGAAAATGCTTTGTGAAAAGGAAAATGTATACTTTGAAAACATGTACACAGTTACCTCATGGGGTAAAGTATGATTTCAAAGCTTGCATTTGGATTGTATAAATAACTTGAGCGATAGTTTAATCTTTGAAGGTTCCTATGGTAGCTTGTAGAGGGACACCACATGAAATATTCTTTCTTTGAATAGTGGTGGTCCTAGGAAGGATTCATCGCTCAAATATTTTTAACCACTGGAGTCATGATTCTCCTGACGACGAACAGAACATACTGATCGAAACGTTGAGGACTTAGTGGGTCTGTCTTGGGACCGCAATAATCCAAGAAAGAATATTGGAGATGATGGATTGTAAACATTCTCTTTCCAATTAGCAGTTGCATTGATTTTTAGAGAGAAATATAATCATCCCATTTGAAGGATTTTAAGTAATCCATGTTGAACTATCATACAAAGGGACTGTAGGCAAAACACAAACAAAGATCTATGCACAAATATCTCTTACATTCCTGACCAGCTCTTGAAATGATTACAGGACCGCTGGCCAGGGGCCACTACAAATGAGCTCTGGGCCACACTAATGTACTTAATTATGCTAATTAAATATTACCTGCCCAAATGGGCAACCAAGCAACATAATGTTTAGTGTACAATTGCTTTGTTGGGGGCTACAAAATCCAGGTTCCGGGCAACTAAAATTTGAGAAATCGTTATTTGATTTGCCCGACTTGGCCACAAAGCTACAAGGGAAGATAAATAAATTGGAGCATTGCCTGTATGCTTTGTTGTGTGCATGTATTCTAGTTGAAGGTAGAAGTGATGCGTGAGTGAGGAAGCAGTGCCTGCAGGATGCCTAGAGCAACTCCTCCTGGGGGGATCTGTAGTAATCCATGTCAAACCATTAAAGAGAGGAACAGGCAAAAAACAAAGAACTTGCACAAATTCATTTATGTCCTAAATACTTTGTAGTGTGTTTTCTAGCTGAAGGTGGAAGTGATGTATGGGTGATGAGGAGGGGCCTGCAGGATGCCTAGAGCAGCTCGTTGCCTCAAGGGAGATCTGAGGATGGGTCTGGACAAACGCACAAACAGACAGACAGATAGATAAATAGATAGACATACACATACACAGATTGATCTTTGCTTAATCACAGTGATTTTCCTATTGTTTCCTAGCTGAAGGTGGAAGTGATGCGTGGGTGACGAGGCAGGGCCTGCAGGATGCCTATCATCAGCTCCTCCTGGGGGATCTGGAGACGGCCTTGGACAAGAAGCTGGAGCAGGAGCTCTGGAACCATGTCTTCAAGAACCACATCTCATCGCTGCAGCACAAGGCTCGTGATCGCATGGTGAGTAGAGCTGGATTGAGAAGATTGTACAGTATTCTTTATACATTTATTGTGGAAGTTTGTATGGCCTGTATGTTCTTATAATGTAATAAGAGCCTGTCTGTAATACCCTCGAGGGAGAGGAGAATGAGCTCTAGTACCGTGTCATCAAGAACCACATCTCATCGCTGCAGCACACTTCATTGATCGCATGTGAAGTAATCACTTGCCAATTAAAAATGGCATTTACACATATAAGAATGATCATGTACATGTATACATTTTGGGTAAGAACATTGATATGTATCATACTTTATGTTCTTCACATGATTAATAAAGTAAATAACAATTGTTCCCGAGGCATTTTCTATCAAGTATTCTGCTGCAAGTACTTCATACTACAGTATTGGTCAAAATAAACTAACCCCCCTGTAATCTGGTACAGATGTATTTTGTTTTAAGAACATTTAACCGTGGGTATTATTTGATGCAGTGGTCTGGAGCTGTTTTAACCCATCCAGTAGCCCATTTCATAACACAGTTGCAAATGTTGTAAGTGTCTAATTATTGTAACTACCATGGCAACAGCTGTAATGCTCCATGCTGATTGGCTGTTGACCTAATAGTTACAATAATTGGACACTTACAACAATTGCCAGTGTTTTATGAAATGGGCTACTGTAGACTGGTTAAACAAAAACTCTGTCTGACTTTCTATGGAGGATGCATGTTACACTCTAAAATCAAATAGTCTTAAACAGGTTTACAACATGTAGGGGATTGACAGGCTTCTGACGATATAATTCAATATACACCATGTGTTCTACACAATGTTTGGTATTTGTGGTCAAGAGAATGAATCACTTCCTTTGTTTCTTTGCCTTTCTAAGAATTAAAACGCGTAAATTATAATTCGGTGCATTAGTCATACCAGGTTAATCCAAGCAAATGTGGATGAAATGGCAAGGTATTATCAACTGCCTCCACACTAACCTTTTGTCCTACTTGACCATTCGGGGCAAGTGAATATTCAAACATTACTTGCTGGAACATAAAATGTACTTGCCCGAGAAAACTAATGTGAAACAAAATACAACTTAATTGCCTTAGGTAGCTCAACTTGCGTGGCAAATTTCTCGCTTCTTTCTAGGTCAGGAATGACATTATTCTCTCATAGTTGGAACAGAAATGTTAGTTGCCCAATTGAACAACCAAACTAGACCATTTATGAAATTCACTTGCCCGTCATCAATTTTGACTTGCACCGTGCAACAGGGCAAGTGCTAGTGTCAAGCCCTGGTTATCACAAAATAATGCTTTGGGCATTTTAATCCTTCGAATATATAATGTTCTCATTTTTTAGAAGAACTGATAATAATGACAGTGACAAAAGAGTGAATTTTTGTTAAAGTGATCAATTAAAGGGCAATGAAACTATGGCTTTCGGTTATTATTATCGTTTAGAGGGTGAACAGACATTTGATTTGATACATAACTTGGCAATTTTGGCCTCCTGGATCCCATGAAATCCTTACGTGAACATACCCACATTTTGCTAATTCTTACGGCGGCAAAAGATGATGGGAGCGGCCATAATCTTGTAAATACCCGACATGCTTTGCAAACTCTGACGTATGTGCTTAGGGCCGAACAAAAAGCTTTTCACTGATTTCAAAGCATCTACAAGTATTCAGACAATGGTTTGAATTGGTGCTATTGAAATGCATTAGTGCATATCATTGACCGTAGTCCACACAAACCTAATAATGGCGGCCTCCAGTGTTCGCGTGAATAGTGGTATACCCGATTTAGCATTTTTGCTTACTGTTACTAATGAGTGCATCTTTCTAGTTGTATATTTCCTCTTAGGTATCACTAATAATGGAAATAATCAATGTTTTTTCAGATCAATAACATCCATTTTGACTGACCATTGGAGGCTGCCATATTTTCCAACGGAACCGCATGACATGCCATCTGAGCACGCACAAACAAAAGCGGGTTATGAAACCGCTGTTGTTGAATATGATGCTATGTCAGTGGTTACGTAATGTGCTTTTGTTAGTGCACGCTCAGATGACGCCTCATTTTTGCGGTTATATTCTGAAATGCCTTGTCTGAAATTGCACACCTGTCAAAATGACATGCCTGCCAGCCTGTGTTCTAGGAGAAGAAACCCAAATTCATACGTGATAATACAAAATTCCTCAAACTTGTTTCTTTTCTTTTAGAACCCAAAGAGATCGGAAGTTCAAGCCATGCTGTCCCTAGTTCTCGACAATGCCAGTGGCTTCTATATACAGGTATGTATTCTTGATATTAAAGGGGAACTAATCCCAAGAAATTGGTCCATAATGAATTTGCAAAATAACAATGTAATAAGTCAATAGATAACCGATAGTTCCAAATTGGTTACTTGTAATTGCTCTACTTTGCTCCACAGAGAGATGTGATGTTCATTTTGTTTATATGATTATGACAATGATTATAATGATTTTTCTGATGAAAGTAATGATGATAATGAAAACAATTGTGATTCGGTATGTTCTTAACCCGTAATGGCAAAGTTATTTTCTTTAGATTAAAGGGAAAAAAGAAATGGTTAGCCAGAACTGAACAATGAAAAAAGGCTATAACCTATTAAAGATGGTCAGCTACAAAATGTTCACTGAAGCACTAGTTCGTAGCCTACTTATATTTATGTCTCACACACAGTTCTTTCAAGAGATCTGCAGTGGGTTTGTTGTGGAGTTGGCATATCGTATCAAGGCCCAACGTTTGGGACGGTTCTCTGAGATGCTGCCCTCCCCTCAAAATCTGGTCCTGCCTAATTTAAATAATAAAGCTTGTCATCATTCTACACATACATATCATAATTGTTTTGAATAACTATATATCAACTTTTCTTAACTGCCTAGCTGCTCCAAGAGATCTGCAGTGGGTTTGGAGTGGAGTTGGCGTGTCGTATCAAGGCCCAGCGTCTGGGACTGTTCTCCGAGATCCTCCCCTCCGCTCAGAAGCTTGTCAAGCCCAAGGCGGCAACATGCCTCTACATCTGCCAGCACTGCTTGGTTCATCTTGGCGACATAGGTATGAGCATTCTCTTGCATACATGATCATGTTGGTACAGTCAAACCTGTCTTAGTGACCACCTGTCTGTAGCAGCCAGCCTGCCTATAGTGGCCGCAAAACGTGTTCCCCTGCATCAAAAAACAATATATGATGGAACCTTTCTTTTTTGCATAAAGAGTTGCGATTAATCGCAAAGTTGCGTTTTATTGAAAGTCAGAAAACATGCGCACTTGGGCCAATCAGAATTGCGCATTTAGGAGCTTTTTCAGACTTACGATTAAACACATCTTTGCGATTAATCGCAACTCTTTATGCAACACCCCCCAGGTTGCCTTGTCAGACCAGTAAAATAATGATTACTAAATATATTTTGGTTGCCCAATCAGGCAAGTATAATTTGCCATTGATTAAATATTTTTTGACCCGAAGCTCACTTGTTGTGGTAGAGTGCCAGCCCCGGCTAGAGTTGTGTGCCGTCTGGCATTTGTTTGGCCCTTTTCTCCAAATTGTAAACTATTTGTAAACTCTCTGTTTTTTAATTTGTCATTTCCCCCTGTAGCTCGCTACCGCACCGACACCCAGCAGGCCGAAAGCTTCTACTGTCATGCGGCTAGCCTCGTCCCTTCCAACGGTCAGCCTTACAACCAGCTGGCCATAGTCTCGGCGACCAAGGGTGACCAGCTGTCAATGGTATTCTACTACATTAGAAGCATAGCGGTCAAGTACCCCTTTCCGGCCGCTGCCACGAACCTACAAACCACCTACGCCAAGCTGGTAGACAGGTTAGTGTAAAGGTTATAATAATAGTATTTTGTCTGACGGTCAGCCAACTGGCTATAGTATCAGGAGCATAGCGGTCAAGTACCCCTTTCCAGCTGCTGCCACCAACCTACAAACCACCTACGCCAAGCTGGTAGACAGGTAAGTGTAAATTTTATAATAATAGTATTTTGCTGACGGTCAGCCAACTGGCTATAGTATTAGGAGCATAGTGGTCAAGTACCCCTTTCCGGCCGCTGCCACCAACCTACAGACCACCTACGCCAAGCTGGTAGACAGGTTAGTGTAAAGGTTATAATAATAGTATTTTATCTGACGGTCAGCCAACTAGCTATAGTATCAGGAGCATAGTGGTCAAGTACCCCTTTCCGGCCGCTGCCACCAACCTACAGACCACCTACGCCAAGCTGGTAGATAGGTTAGTGTAAAGGTTATAATAATAGTATTTTGCTGATGGTCAGCCAACTGGCTATAGTATCAGGAGCATAGCGGTCAAGTACCCCTTTCCAGCCGCTGCCACGACCTACAGACCACATACGCCAAGCTGGTAGATAGGTTAGTGTAAAGGTTATAATAATAGTATTTTGTCTGATTTGGTCAGCCAACTGGCTATAGTATCAGAAGCATAGCGGTCAAGTACCCCTTTCCGGCCGCTGCCACGAACCTACAAACCACCTACGCCAAGCTGGTAGACAGGTTAGCGTAAAGGTTATAATAATAGTATTTTGTCTGATTTGGTCAGCCAACTAGCTATAGTATCAGGAGCATAGCGGTCAAGTACCCCTTTCCAGCTGCTGCCACCAACCTACAGACCACCTACGGGCAATTCCAAGGTAACAGCGTGACGGTAGGAGGGTGTTTCTCACGATGAAAGTCTAAATAACTCACAAAATAAAAATGTCCAGAACCAAATTTTGATATGCATCTGTTCCCACTATCCTACCAATTATTTACAATAGGAAAGAAAATCAAAATTCCCACTAAATTATGAATTATGAATATCAATATCTGCGGTAACAGCGTGACGGCAAAAAGACATGGGTTTCTTACATGGTAAGAAACTAAGCAAACTCTGTGAACTACAGGAACATTTTGCAATTTTGTCACATTGATTCTTTGTACTAGACATCAAGCTAGAACATCCAAATAAAAATGTAGAAAAAATCCAATGTTCATAGTAAATATGATATCATAAACGTATCTGTGCACGGTAACAGCGTGACGGTAACAGCGTGACCTCTGAATTGTACATGTTATATATATGGGAGATATTGATGAGATGAATAAGATTATATAATTTTGATGTAGTCATCCAGAATCTATACAGAACTAGATGAATGGGTAATATAACCCAGATGCTCTGAAATGATGGTTCGCATGACACAAATTTGCAGCCTAGCGCCCTCTATTGATCAAAAATGTTTTTGGACAAAACTGAAATTCTTATCTTTTTCAGAATTTAGTTTGAGGAACCATCAATTATCAAACCCAAAATACAAACTTAATTGCAACAATGAAATATTAGACCTTTGACATCTGACCTTTGACCTTATTTCTCAAATTAGCATACAAATGTTTAATTCTATGTCGGCACAGTGCATATCTACAAGTGATTTGTTACATGTAACATGATTTCAATGTCAGTAAGTTTTTGTGTTTGAATTGGTAATTATCCGAGTGACCTTTGACCTGTGCTCCAAACATTTCCATAGAATTTTCTTTTATCTACAGTATTCTTTCTAACATTAATTCTGGCATTTTTTTGTGAGATAAAAAATAAACTACAATAATTTGACCTGTTGACCTTTGACCCCATGACCAAATTCTATAATCAGGTCATCTACTTCACTGAACGCATACCAGTATTAATTATCATGTCATCCTTCAAGGATTCTTGAAATATCTTGAGAATAATATATTTTGTGCATATTAATTAGCTGTGACCTTTGACCTTTGACCTCATGGCCCCAAAATGTATCAGATAATCCATACCTCTGAATACATGTCTTGTACAAAGTTTGAACCGAATCCATCCAACGATTCTTGAGATATTGCAAAAAAAAAGTAGGTTGCGTCACGCTGTTACCCAAAAAGTAACAGCGTGACCAAATTGATATTGCTTAGATTTATTAGTGGTAAAAGATAATGCTGCTATTTAGCATCCATAATATAGCTCTATGGGTGAATGAAGAAGAAACAAAAAATAATTTCATTCCCATTCATATTTTTCCAGAAATATTAAAAATACCTGTTTTTAGGGTAACAGCGTGACATATAGATGACTATAAATGAAACAGTCACTGAAGCAGAACAAAGAGCGAAAATTCCGAAATAGATATTTATCTGATAAATTGAAGTAATGTTCTTACCAACACTGAAAGAAAATGTTATGAAAACCTATTTTTGCAGCTCTTTTAAGCTTAATATTTACAAGTATATTTTGTGAAAATAATTGAAAATTAATTTATGCTAATTAATTCCTATGAAATAATAGTTTACGGCAAAATTTTTTTCGAAAAAAATGCATTTCTGAATAGTTTGATCTTTAAGCTTTAATTTGATACCAAATATGTTATGATTCGACGAATTTGAAAAATGGGTGCTTATGTCAATGTTTGCTTGGAATTGCCCCTACGCCAAGCTGGTAGACAGGTTAGTGTAAAGGTTATAATAATAGTATTTTGTCTGATGGTCAGCCAACTGGCTATAGTTTCAGGAGCATAGTGGTCAAGTACCCCTTTCCAGCTGCTGCCACCAACCTACAGACCACCTACGCCAAGCTGGTAGACAGGTTAGTGTAAAGGTTATAATAATAGTATTTTGTCTGACGGTCAGCCAACTGGCTATAGTATCAGGAGCATAGCGGTCAAGTACCCCTTTCCAGCTGCTGCCACCAACCTACAGACCACCTACGCCAAGCTGGTAGACAGGTTAGTGTAAAGGTTATAATAATAGTATTTTGTCTGACGGTCAGCCAACTGGCTATAGTATCAGGAGCATAGCGGTCAAGTACCCCTTTCCAGCTGCTGCCACCAACCTACAGACCACCTACGCCAAGCTGGTAGACAGGTTAGTGTAAAGGTTATAATAATAGTATTTTGTCTGACGGTCAGCCAACTGGCTATAGTATCAGGAGCATAGCGGTCAAGTACCCCTTTCCAGCTGCTGCCACCAACCTACAGACCACCTACGCCAAGCTGGTAGACAGGTTAGTGTAAAGGTTATAATAATAGTATTTTGTCTGACGGTCAGCCAACTGGCTATAGCATCAGGAGCATAGCGGTCAAGTACCCCTTTCCGGCCGCTGCCACGAACCTACAGACCACCTACGCCAAGCTGGTAGACAGGTTAGTGTAAAGGTTATAATAATAGTATTTTGTCTGACTGTCAGCCAACTAGCTATAGTATCAGGAGCATAGTGGTCAAGTACCCCTTTCCAGCTGCTGCCACCAACCTACAAACCACCTACGCCAAGCTGGTAGACAGGTTAGTGTAAAGGTTATAATAGTATTTTGCTGACGGTCAGCCAACTAGCTATAGTATCAGGAGCATAGCGGTCAAGTACCCCTTTCCAGCTGCTGCCACCAACCTACAGACCACCTACGCCAAGCTGGTAGATAGGTTAGTGTAAAGGTTATAATAATAGTATTTGGTCTGATGGTCAGCCAACTGGCTATAGTATCAGGAGCATAGCGGTCAAGTACCCCTTTCCGGCCGCTGCCACAAACCTACAGACCACATACGCCAATCTTGTAGACAGGTTAGTGTCAATGTTATGAGAGTATATTTGTCTTGACGGTCAGCCAACTGGCCAAGTACATCAGGAGCATAGGGGTCGAGCAAGAATGCACCTTTATAGTAGCACTGGATAGAATGCTCCCCAGGGAGTGACTTGTGTGTTTGTTTGTAGCATGTATCCATTGACCGGGATAATAATATTGGATGCATGGCCCTCTGAGACAACAGTGCAAAATTACTGTAGTGGTTACTTTTGATAAACAAAAACAGATTGATAATATTAATAATGATAATAATATTTTGATATATGATGACACGCGCAGTACCCCGAGGTACCGTTGTACCCCGGTATCCCGCGTTGTGTAGCGCCATCTTGTGTCCACCCGAAGTACAACCGTACCACAGAGCAATCATGGAGGTCGCTGGTGTATTGCGTTGTGCATGCAGCGCTTGTATGCACGCTACCCTAAAAAAAAAAAAAAAAAATTAAAACAAAATGGCGGATTTTCATTTGGTACCCCAGGGTACCATTTATGTCATCATCTATAGTTGATTAGATAAGATAGATAAGATAAGATAGATTAAATAATTGATATTGACTCTTCTGCTTTTGCGTTGTTGCTTTCTCTGCCACCAGGGATGAGGTGAAGATCTTCAAGATGAAGGAGGTGGAGCTGATCCACTACTTCATCAAGTTTCATGCCATCATCTACCTGGCCTCTTGTGAACAAGGTAAATTAGTTTACTTATAAATACAAAGATTATATTTTGAAAATTAGAAAAGAAAATTGGGCTTCCCCAGGAATTGAATCAGAGACCTGCAGATGCAATTTCCAGTGAAGCCCAATTTTCTTTAGTCATTTTCATTTAAATTATATATTTCTGGTCAGTTTACCTATGTTTTTATGTACAAAGATTTTATGTGCAAAGGGGCATTTTAGTTACTTTAGTGTGTATCCTCAGAATTCCACCTGGAACCCCCTCTCCCAAAATTAGTTTTATTTGTACAAAAATGCTATGTGTAAACTGGCATCTTAGAGTCAACCCTTAGTCAAACCTGCTCTAGCGACCATGCAAATATAAAGTCCCCCTGGCTCCAAAGCCCACGATTTTGTGTTCCCTTGAAAGCAGTTCACCCGTTAATGAACCTGTCTACAGCGACCACTTGTATTAAAGACCACCTTTATCGTCTCCCTAGACGACATGTTTGACTGTAGTTTACAGGCATGTGAGACTGCGATATTAAAACAAACAAAAATATATATATATATATATTTTTTTAAATTAACGTAGATCTGACCAAATCTTACCTAGTAATTATGCAAGAATTATGAAAAATAAGGTTGAGAATGCACCAGAGAGCATTCAATACTCATAAACTTCAAGGCCTGGACCCCAGCCGCAATGGACTTTGTGCTCGCAATGTGCACTTCCCGCACACTTGTGCAATTACGCCGTGACTTTCCTCTTTTTTTTCTTACCTCACACACATGCCTGAGTTTATTTACAGATTTTATGTGTGCCCTGAGTATTATCATTACCTGCCTTTACCATTTCTCACCCACATTAACCACTTGGAACCCATCTAGGATTATTACCTACATGTACTTGGTCTGATTATCACCCATAATAACCACCAAGAACCTCCCTCAAAGTGTACCCATATAAGTATTACATCTTGAACCATTTATCACTCCCATTAACTACCTAGAACCCCCTCAAACTTAGCTCAAAGTAGATTCTTAACTACTTGGATTATTACCAACATTATCCATCTAGTACCATCATGGTAATGAGGGTTTTTTCAATAGCACATCTTGAACATGGACGTTGATGCATTGACGTCACGTAACCAACCAAGCTTACCGCTATAAACCTCTTCTTATTTGATTATCCATGTATTTTGTATTTTCCGTATTGTTGATTCTTGATATATATAGATAGTCCTTTTACAAATTTAATTGTTCGATAGATCTTCTAGTTGCCGGATCGTAATAAGAATAAGCTAGAGGACAACTTTCACAGTCACTTGTCACAGGCTATCTTGACCAGTGGGGAACTCACCCATATAGCAACTATAAACCTCTTCTTATTCAATCTGTTTTTTTTTGTGGCAGTTTCACAGATTGTCGGTTCTTTTATGAATTAATTGCTTGACAGATCTTGACATTTGTAAATTTAACTTACTTTTTCAGATCTTCAAGTTGCTGGATCGATCAAGGACAAGCTAGAGGAGAACTTCCGCAGCCACCTGTCCCAGGAAATCTTGACCAGTCGGCAACTGACCCAGATGGCTGCCATAAACCTCTATGCTTTGCACACCATACGGCAACTGCATACCAGCAACGGCCAGTGTGGCAAGACCAGTAGCAGCAACAGTGGTAGCAGGGCTGGGAGTGGTAGTGGCGAGCTGGACAGACTCTCGAGCGTTGTGGACACTAGCTGTGGCAAGCCATACGTTACCAACAGCGCACAGTGCTGGACACTCACTATGGGCTTCTCTTGTAAGTAGAGTCATTAATGAATTGTGCTCTTATCCTTTTGCTTTCTGATATATCTGTGAGTGTTTTGTAAAATCAACAAGATATCTCTGACTTAACGTGTTTAAACGTCACTTAAAGGGACTTAGTAACATTGTCCAAATCCTCAAAATAAAATTGTAATTCTAGCGGTTCCCTTATAGCTTGTTGTATTCGTATTAACAATAAAATCATGGGACAGGTTTCGGTTTTTCAAATTTCCCTTTCGTTACAAAGATATGTATGATTGAAGTATTCAGATAAGAAAAACTCCGGGCGAGTTTTTCTTCCATGTACAAAGTGAGTGCAGTGAGTTACTGAATATCACTTTGCATTTTTGCTCATTACTTGGCCATACAATGTCCATTTGACTTGAAATTTTCACACAATAACCTGTGGACATATGAGTTAACAACAATATACATTGCACCAACCATTCATCACTTTTTGCACATGTCAACAAAGTTACTAGATCCCTGGCCTGGTCTGCCTGCTGTCAGACTGATGCTTGGTTGGAAACTCCTCCAGCCAGGAATTACCATCATTATTATCAATCGACATCGACAGCATCATCATCCTATTTTCATGATTGATTGCTAATTGATCTTTTGTATTTGCTTCATTCCCCAGTCAATCTGCTGCAGATGATGCTGCACTACATGCCCCAGAAGGCAGCGGAATCCCCCCTGGACGCCTGGCCTGGTCTTCCTGCTGTCAGACTGATGCTTGGTTGGATTTTCCTGCAGCCGGGAATCTTTGACGACCCAGTCCTTACCACCAAGACCAGGTTTGTAGCCGTGCAGTTAATTTAGATTCTCACTATTGCATTTTGTCATAAAAACTCTTAAAAGGGTGCCCTAATCTGAGTTTCTATGCCGTTTATGGTAAATGATAACTTCCGGTATGCAATTAAGCCTAATAGAAAATTTGCAGTTGTCAATTAAGTAGTTGTTAAAATATTTGTAAAAACATCTCTGAGCAAACAAAATTTGAGCAAAATTAGTAAGGAAATATGATAGTTACAACAATTTGAACTTCAAGGAGAGATGGGACGTAGTTTTGAAAGCGGTGCTGACTGTGGCATTATTCATGAGCAACCACTTATTAGTGTTGTACACAGATTTGTACTTATACACAGGCCATTTGATGGAGTTATATGCAAAAGGCCATTAACCCTAATCCCACTGGGTTATTTTGATCACTTGAGTCCACTGGGGGGGGGGGGGGGGGGGGCCATTTTGGCGCCCCCTCAAATCTCGGCAACGAATGGACCGATTGACTCGAAAATCGGCACATACGTAAAACTAGTCTAGTAGAATAATAATTTGAAGAAAGAAAAAAAAATTGGACCATTATTTTTTTTTTTATAATTAATTAAAATTTTGAATATGCAAATTTTTGACGAATTTGGGGGAAAATTGGGATTTTCATCTAAAATCAAGAGAAATTACAGGATTTCTTCAGGTTTTCAGGTAAAAATACTTTCAAATGATGTAATTCATCATATCCATGTTTTTTATGGTAATAAAATATATCACTAATTTGCATAAATATGCAAATTAGTATTCCCGGATTTACCCACATTGTTTTCTTTCTTATGTATTTTATTGTTTGTATTGTTTTTTTTAGTTTTTTTTTTAGAAGAATTTATCTCTGAAGTGTATGAATTAAACTAATAACAAAGAAATAATCCAAATTATAATTCAATCTAACAATTATAACAGATTTGGAGTTTACATGGCATCGGATGTAGGAATTGCATAGAAACCTGTACAAAAATTGCATTTTTTTTGTGACGGTCGAGCAATTATCGACCTCTAAAATCAGTTCTACATGTCCGACCGGGGTGAATTATATATCAAAACGTGCGGGAGACTTGAGAGAAAAAAGTCATGAAATTTGAACGTGAAATTATAATCGGTCTAGATGCACGTCAAAAAAAACGACAGGGGGGGGGGCCAAAATGCCCCCCCCCCCCCCCCCAGTGGGATTAGGGTTAAGTCATTTGTACCAATTAAAGAAAATTTCAATTGAATATGATGTAGAACAATGACAAAAATAAGAAAATATGTGATAGTTTTGATCCTAATATCCTCTATTTTCTAATAACTCACTTTTCTACAACTTTTCCTTGCAGTGTTTGGAGCAAGCTAGGCCGAGTGCTGACATCACTACAGGTTGACAGCGCACCCCGCCCCGATGACTCCACCAGTTCCCTGCCCCTCCCCGAAGACAACCTGTTAGATGGGTTCACCCCGCTCCAAGATTTCCAAAGGTAACATTGAAGAGACTGCGTCGTTGCTTGAAATAATTACAAAAAAAATGACTTGGGGAGAACGAACTGAAACTGACAGCAAATGGACACCATCCCTAAATTGTCAATTTTGGTTCAGTTGGTTTTACTTGGTTTTGATCTGTTGACAGTTTAAGTGGTCGAATGTACACTCAATTCGGGCGACGAATGCAGACCAACACAGGATAGAACATTTCTTTTGTTACCCCAAAGCTTACATTTAGTCGACACCAAATTAACATCACCTTGAATATATTTGTGAGAAGGTATAAAGCGGTTAAGCTGGGAGTGAATTGAATGAACGAGGAGAGATGTTTTTTTTTTCTTTCTTAAATTTGGATCTTGACTATGGTTAGAGTAAGCGATCAGAGGGGAAGTGAAGCAAAATTAATCCATTTAGAGGGTTGCTATCCTAGGGCAAGAGTCTCGAACACTAAGCTATCAACTGTCTGTTTGTTTCTTTAATTAGGGACCTAGACTTTGGTCAGAGTAAGCGGTCAGGCTGGGAGCGGTGTGAGATGGACCAGGAGAGATGTCAGAGGCTGTCTGGTCAAGGCAAATGGCTCGCACACCATCAACCAAGGTAAGGCACATAAGTCCATCTCTATTGAATAACACATTGTTTGACCACGGCCAGTTCAAAGCAGCGATCTATTGCACATGACAATGGTAAATGCGTGTGCACTTACCAGGCTAGTAGTGGCATGAACGCAGGGTCATTTCCTGTGCGTAATAATGTTTAGTCGAGAGTTTGGCCTTTATTTTTTTGGTTTTGACAAACAATTGGATCGCAGCATAACAAAATATAACCCTTTCATTTGATATTTAAACAATATTTCTTCATCCTCTAGGCTATACAGCATGTTTTTTGCAACTATACCACTTTCATTATCACTCATCAGTATTATTTCAAACTTTGATTTATCCTTTTTATTTTAATGTTACGATTCCTTTGATTTTCCACTCAAAAATAATTAATTACCCTTGTCATCCAACTCCTAATTTCTCATAATTGCAGTCTGCTAAAAGTGGAGA
This sequence comes from Echinarachnius parma, assembly GCA_037951105.1. Taxonomy (NCBI): domain Eukaryota; kingdom Metazoa; phylum Echinodermata; class Echinoidea; order Clypeasteroida; family Echinarachniidae; genus Echinarachnius; species Echinarachnius parma. Next base: position 113,407 of record JBAMJV010007109.1, read on the forward strand.
CATCTGCTGGCAAGCTAATGTTCACCAGTCCCCTTGGAGACGATGCTGCATCCCGAAGGTCCTCCCATCACCAACAGAGACAGCTCCGGGCTACCAAGACACCCATTGCTAGCAAAGGTACGTCCAACAATAATCTACCCATTGCTAGCAAAGGTAGGTCCAACAATAATCTACCCATTGCTAGCAAAGGTAGGTCAAACAACAATCTACCCATTGCTAGCAAAGGTAGGTCCAACAATAATCTACCAATTGCTAGCAAAGGTAGGTCCAACAATAATCTACCCATTGCTAGCAAAGGTAGGTCCAACAATAATCTACCCATTGCTAGCAAAGGTAGGTCCAACAATAATCTACCCATTGCTAACAAAGGTAGGTCCAACAATAATCTACCAATTGCTAGCAAAGGTAGGTCCAACAATAATCTACCCATTGCTAGCAAAGGTAGGTCCAACAATAATCTACCCATTGCTAACAAAGGTAGGTCCAACAATAATCTACCCATCGCTAGCAAAGGTACGTCCAACAATAATCTACCCATTGCTAGCAAAGGTAGGTCCAACAATAATCTACCCATTGCTAGCAAAGGTAGGTCCAACAACAATCTACCCATTGCTAGCAAAGGTAGGTCCAACAATAATCTACCAAATGCTAGCAAAGGTAGGTCCAACAATAATCTACCCATTGCTAGCAAAGGTAGGTCCAACAATAATCTACCCATTGCTAGCAAAGGTAGGTCCAACAATAATCTACCCATTACTAGCAAAGGTAGGTCCAACAATAATCTACCAATTGCTAGCAAAGGTAGGTCCAACAATAATCTACCCATTGCTAGCAAAGGTAGGTCCAACAATAATCTACCCATTGCTAGCAAAGGTAGGTCCAACAATAATCTACCCATTGCTAGCAAAGGTAGGTCCAACAATAATCTACCCATTGCTAGCAAAGGTAGGTCCAACAATAATCTACCCATTGCTAGCAAAGGTAGGTCCAACAATAATCTACCCATTGCTAACAAAGGTAGGTCCAACAATAATCTACCCATTGCTAGCAAATGTACGTCCAACAATAATCTACCCATTGCTAGCAAAGGTAGGTCCAACAATAATCTACCCATTGCTAGAAAAGGTACGTCCAACAATAATCTACCCATTGCTAGCAAGGTAGGTCCAACAATAATCTACCCATTGATAGCAAATGTACGTCCAACAATAATCTACCCATTGCTAGCAAAGGTAGGTCCAACAATAATCTACCCATTGCTAGCAAAGGTAGGTCCAACAATCTACCCATTGCTAGCAAAGGTAGGTCCAACAATAATCTACCCATTGCTAGCAAAGATAGGTCTAACAATAATCTACCCATTGCTAGCAAAGGTAGGTCCAACAATAATCTACCCATTGCTAGCAAAGGTAGGTCCAACAATAATCTACCCATTGCTAGCAAAGGTATGTCCAATAATAATCTGTTTGATCTATGTTATGAGGGAATAATTCTTAATGATTTGTTTCACTTTAAAAGGAGAAAGTTGTGATGCTATGTAGGCCAAGCTGTATTGTTTATTTGTCTCCATGGTGATAATGCAATAGCGACACCAGAGAGAGATTAAACCATTGATTACTAACAAAGGTATGTCCTATCAACATTAGGTTTCCAGACAAATTATATAATATGAAAACTCATCAAAATATTGAAGTATGTTTTCATGGGTCTGCAGAAGAAGACTAGTCTGTTGTCTAGAAATATGCATCTATAATGGTTCTATTGTCTCCAAACTTACGTGTGTATAGAATTGGTGCAATCGCAAACGTTTGGCACTTACGAAGCAAAGGCCCTGGTGGTTCTGTAAGTTTTGGTGATTAATTGCATTGTTTATGAATTACACAACCCTGTGCAATGTGTTGGACATCTATTTTATATCAAACAACGGTACCAAAACATATAAGCCTGTATTATTCTTTCACTCTTTGCTTGGTGGTCCCCTTGAATACTTGGGTGCCTTCTTCTTTATCTGTAGGTGTAGAGGCAGTCACAAAGAGTGTGGCCACTGATGTGAAGGAGATACCCAAGAAGGCCGGAAGGGATGGAGCCCCGAGGAGGGAGAGCAAAGGAGAGGAGGACGGACAGAGCAAGACCATTGCAGTACAGGTACGGTCAAAGGCAGTGGCCTACAGTCAAACGCAGTGGCATACAGTCAAACGCAGTGGCCTACGGTCAAACGCAGTGGCCTACGGTCAAACGCAGTGGCCTACGGTCAAACGCAGTGGCCTACGGTCAAACGCAGTGGCCTACGGTCAAACGCAGTGGCCTACGGTCAAACGCAGTGGCCTACGGTCAAACGCAGTGGCCTACGGTCAAACGCAGTGGCCTACGGTCAATCGCAGTGGCCTACGGTCAAACGCAGTGGCCTACGGTCAAACGCAGTGGCCTACGGTCAAACGCTGTGGCCTACAGTCAAACGCAGTGGCCTACAGTCAAACGCAGTGGCCTTACAGTCAAACCTGTCTTAGCAGCAACCTGTCTATAGATAGCAGCTAACCTGCCTAATGTGACCACCAAAAGTGATCCCCTTCACTGGAAAACAATGTTATGGAACCTGTCTATAGAGGTCACTGTTCTTGTTTCCCTTGGGTGATCACTATACACAGGTTTGACTGTAGTTACAGAGGAAGGAGGTTATAATTAGTTTATTTTTTGGAATTAATTATTTTTAATTAATAGCCAATATTGTATGGCTTCATATACGTAGGTACTTCAAGAGGATTTAACTAAGAAGTTACTTTTCTTGAAGTACTTATCTGAAGCCATATAAATTAATCTATTAATTAAAAAAGTATATAGATATAGATATGATGATGTACAAAAACAAGTCTTGACTTCTTTTTTTAAAATCTTTGAAAGGATTGTGAAAGATGTTTTTAAAAAAAGGAAATTTACCTTTTCATTTCCTGTTCTATTCATATCTGGTGTTAGCTTATGGGGAGTGGGAGGAGGTTGGGGGGGGGGGGGGGGGGGGGTGAGGGTAAGGGGGAAGGGGGAAGAGTGTGCCCCTTTCCCCCAATAAGTGTGCCCCCTCTATAATTCAGACCACGCTACCCCCCTGGTCAACCATGCTCTACCAACCACCTGTAAACAAAGCCCACTGTCTGTATGTCAGGAAAGAATGATTGTTTTATTTTATAATTTACTCCGCTGGAGCCACAAAACCAGGTGGGGAAAGGAGTCAAGTCTCTGTTGCTGTTGTTGTTGTGGTTGTATTGTTATGCAAGCCTCCACGCTAATAATTTTCTCTACTGGGCCCCCCATTAGGCAAGCAGAATCATAACTTTTAAATTGCCGACTTTACTTCTAGATAAGATTTACATGTAAAGAATTGCATTATTTTCTCCAAGTCGACCAATAAATCAGTTGCCCAGTCGGGCAACCAAACTAGGCCATTTATACAATTTTACTTGCCCGACATCAATTTTGACTTGCCCGGGGCAAACGGGCACTGTGTTAGTGTCGAGCACTGTGTTATGAATAAAATGCTCCGCTTGCGCACGACTCTGAACAATTGCCCTGCGGTCATTTTTGATGTGACACTGTGAAGACCACGTCTCTTGACTCCACAGGAACTAGGAAGCAGTCCATGTGTTAATGAACCTGTCTACAAAGACCACCTCTCTTGACTCCACAGGAAGTAGGAAGCAGCCCATGTGTTAATGAACTTGTCTATAAAGACCACCTCTCTTGACTCCATAGGAACTAGGAAGCAGTCCATGTGTTATGAACCTGTCTATAAAGACCACCTCTCTTGACTCCATAGGAACTAGGAAGCAGTCCATGTGTTAATGAACCTGTCTATAAAGACCACCTCTCTTGACTCCATAGGAACTAGGAAGCAGTCCATGTGTTATGAACCTGTCTATAAAGACCACCTCTCTTGACTCCATAGGAATTAGGAAGCAGTCCATGTGTTATGAACCTGTCTATAAAGACCACCTCTCTTGACTCCACAGGAACTAGGAAGCAGTCCATGTGTTAATGAACCTGTCTACAAAGACCACCTCTCTTGACTCCATAGGAACTAGAAGGCAGTCCATGTGTTATGAACCTGTCTATAAAGACCACCTCTCTTGACTCCATAGGAACTAGGAAGCAGTCCATGTGTTAAGGAACCTGTCTACAAAGACCACCTCTCTTGACTCCATAGGAACTAGGAAGCAGTCCATGTGTTAATGAACCTGTCTACAAAGACCACCTCTCTTGACTTCATAGGAACTAGGAAGCAGTCCATGTGTTAATGAAACTGTCTATAAAGACCACCTCTCTTGACTCCATAGGAACTAGGAAGCAGTCCATGTGTTATGAACCTGTCTATAAAGACCACCTCTCTTGACTCCATAGGAACTAGGAAGCAGTCCATGTGTTAATGAACCTGTCTACAAAGACCACCTCTCTTGACTCCATAGGAACTAGAAGGCAGTCCATGTGTTATGAACCTGTCTACAAAGACCACCTCTCTTGACTCCATAGGAACTAGGAAGCAGTCCATGTGTTAATGAACCTGTCTACAAAGACCACCTCTCTTGACTCCATAGGAACTAGGAAGCAGTCCATGTGTTAATGAACCTGTCTACAAAGACCACCTCTCTTGACTCCATAGGAACTAGGAAGCAGTCCATGTGTTAATGAACCTATCTATAAAGACCACCTGCCTGTAAAGACAAGGAAAGGGGGAATTCAGCATGTAATGAAATTAACATTGAAGGATTATTTTGTATCTTGCTTAGGAGACAATTAGAATTTGATTTTGAAATGAGTTGGTGCAGTTCGATTTTATAACCAATTAGCTGATTCTGACAAAATTAGTTTGTACTGGTGTGAAAGTTATTCATTATTATTGAAATTATGTAATTGCTGATCTTGGGGGTGTTTCACTACTAAACACTAAAATTGATTGTAACATTGATTTATCACGAAAAATCAATGCTAAAATCGATTTTAGAGTTAGTGAAACACCCTACTGATGTCAGTCTAGAACTAATTGATGATGCGCCATCAATGGACTGTCTCTGAGAACTTCTTCTTTTTGTCTTCCACAGGCCATCATGTCTCGACCCACCAGTGAGGGCAGCAAATCTGTCACCTTCAAGGTCCAAGAGAAGTCGACTACAACTGGTGGCCCATCAAAGTCCTCCAAGCAGACGTCCACCAAGGACCAGGACGCCCCTAAACGCCACGTGCAGTGGCAGAATCCGCCCCATGCCTTTGCCCAGGAACCCTCCTACTTCCCCCAGCAGAAGACCTCACACCCCGCCCAGCCTCAGACTCAACAGCAGCTTCATCAGGCCGGTACGCAGACCGGTCTGCCCCCACCGAAGGGCGTGCCAACCCAACAGTCACAACAGGGGCACATTCCCAGTCAACCAGCGCAGGGGCACATGTCCAATCAACCCTCGCAGGGTCACATGTCCAATCAGCAAGTACAGGGGCACATGCAGGGTCAGCAGTCGCAAGGGCACATGCCCCACGGACATGCCCCCCCTCCAAGGCACCCCCATCCCCAGCCAGCAGCCCAATACCCTCAACAGCAAGGCCCCCCTCCTCCTCAGCACTTGCCCCACCCCTATGGTTACCCACCTCCACCTAGAGGGCCACCACCCCCTTCCCTCGGCCTCCCGCCCGACCAGAGGTTTCCCCCTCCAATGGGACCCCCACCTCCGTTTCCAACTTCCCAAAATGCCCCTCCTTCTAGAGGGATGCCCCCTGGCCCCCCTCCTCCGCCCCATGGGCACTCGGGTCCTCCTGGATGGCCGCAGATGCCGCCGCATATGGATGGAGGTCGGCCAGACGGGCAGCAGAATCTGACTAGAGATGATCCGTCAGCTCACATTGGCCGAGATGGGATGCCACCACCGCCTCACATGCAGCCTCCAAAGGTTCAGGTCAGTAGCTGTCGTGTGCTTAACTCGCTTCAACCCAAATCCTTATTTGCCATCTTGTACAAAAGAATAGACTCTTAAATGCTATCTTTTATATTAGTGATATCCTGTGCTTATTCTGATTTGTCAAAATCCTTGAAACATAAGTAGAACACAATTGTTGTATCATTGAAAGATAAAAATGGTACAGATAATAGTAATAACATTTCTTTTTTTTAATGACACACATCTCCACCAGATAAATCATATATCATTTTACTATGATTATCACCACCGGTGACACAAGGACTAACATCGCACAATAGCTTCTGCACCAAGAACTAAAATAACATGGCATCTTTAAAGGGCTCCAATAAAAGTAAAGTTATCTGTTTTTTCCATCGCAGATCCCTCCACCAATGCCGCAAGGACCGAAAATGAGCAGTCCCAACTCGAGCATCCCTCACCACCAGTCCCACCAACAACATCCCCACGGCGGCTGGAGGATGGGGAGTCCCCTGGGAATGCTGGAACGATCCGAGGATCGCCCATCGTCCGACACCATGACCAACATCAGCCTCTGGAACGCATCCATGGCAGACAACCGCAAAGGTAGCGGCGGCGGGCACCTGCCGAGGGGTGCTGCGGAGAACCCTCTGTACCCGACGAGGGGTGCTCCGGACAACTCCCCGTATCATCCCAGGGGTGCCCCCTCAGAGAACCCTTCGTATCAGCAGAGGGGTGCTCCGGAGAATCTTCAATACCAGCAGCAGCAGCACCATCAGACATCCGGGATGGGTAGCCGTAGGGAACACAGCCCCATGAGAAGTCCCGCTGCCAACTCCCCTCAGTTTAGGCTCTCTCCATCGGTGGAAGACTTTGGCATGCAGCAGAGTCCAGGAATGGGTCTCCACCAGACGAGCCAGTCCCAGCCCATACCGAGGCGCATGTCTAACCCCTCTGAGGTAACTATTAACCCATTGCCTGTGGCAACCTGGTGGGTACTATATTAACTATTTGGGGATTGTACAATCTAACAGCGAACGGGTTAAAACTTATCTTGAACCTTTCCAGTTTTTGACTACCAGTATGCCTTTTGAGTTATTGTACCCTGCAAGTGCCGGTGTTTATACTAAAAAATTAGATATTCTTCCCAACCTAGATGCTGTTATTCTGTGGTCTTGTTTTTATTGTCATGTTGTTTCTAAGCACAGATAATGCTATGATATGATATGATATACCCACACGAGCATTTAATACTAAGTGGTTTCAGGGATCGACCACAGTGTCAGGGTTTTCTAAAGCTGAGTTGTTAGAGCACCGGTCTAGCAATCCAGAGGTCTCGTGTTCGAATCCCGGAAAAATACCATTTTGTTTGCTCATTTTTCATATATATGGACCACAATTCTAAATTTGATTGCTATGTTAATATCACACATGGTGATAGAAATCAGTTGAATTATCATGCAAGATGGTATTTGTTTTTTTATCTTTTACATTATTTCCATTCTCAACCCCAGATACAGGGATTTGGTTCATCCTCCACCTACAACCAGGGACAGAGGAACTACATGCCCTCTGCATCCATGCTGCACGAGCAGCACAATGCCAGTATCCGACAGCAGCAGCAGCAGCAACAGCAGCAGCAACAAGCATCCCAACTACCTGGAGGACCTCCACCGCAAATCCTCGACGGCCATGGAGCAAACCTCCTGGAGCTACTGACCAAGATGCAGAAGCAGATAGTGCCGGAGGCGGCCATCAGTAAACCTGGCTTCCCCCAGGATTTCCAGAGCGATGTCTTCAACATGGACAGCACCAACCCTCCTCAGCAGCCAAAGAGCGTTATCAAGGATCCCCCAGGATTCAGCAAGCCACCCGAAGGCTACCCCTCGTACAAGGACCACCAGATGGCTAAGGACAACAGCGGGTTGGGGATGTCGGACTACTATCGTCTGCAGCAGGAGCTGCTGAAGGAAAGTAGCCAGGGTCCTAGCCTAATCCACAGTGGACCTCCGGGAGAGTCTGCATTCCGCAAGGTGCAGCCTCAGCATCAGCAGCAGCAGCATCATCTTCAGCAGCAGCAGCAGAGAGATGGAGAGGACGCGCTCTTCCTTCGTTCAGGCGTGGATTCCAAGGATCCAAGGAACCAGAACCATCCCTTCTCCTTCTTTGCCACCCCCGACGGAGGTCAGCAGGAGAAGCAGCAGCTGCTTGGAGGCGAGAGCTTTGGCTTCGGGAGAAACATCTTTGGTCAGGAGTCAAGGTTGGATGAACCAGCACAACCTTACAGGTAATATATAGATTAAAACAAACATTATTTTAGCTGGGCGATAAGCGAGATGACATTCCCAGTCTGTTTTAATAGGGATAATAAAAGCTTTCGCTTTGGGAGTAATATCATTGGTTAGGATTTGAGGTTGGATGAGCCGGCCAAACCGCTTTCTTACAGGTAATATTTAGATTAAAGATCTTTTGATATTTTTATGTTTGCTTTTCATTAGAACAATGTTTTTACTTGGCTGATAAAATTGCGGGGCTATTTTAACGTGGAAAATGAGTTTTGGATATAAAAGGGAGAAATATATTTGTTCAGGAGTTGAGGTTGAATGAACAAGCATATGTTAAGTCCCATAAATATTATACTTTAGATTTACTATGTAGAATACAATGAGAATTTTGACATAGAATAATTAGTAATGCAAATAACATTGTTATTTTGTATGCCTCTGCACGAAGTCATGTTTTCGGATTGTCAGTCCATCCCTAAATCTTTACATCCATTCTCGTGATCACGATTTCTCAAGAACCGATTGACAGATTACCATCAAACTTGGTACACGTATGTATCGTCTTAGCATAACATATGTTTATTCTCTATTGTCAGGCGAGCTTCCGGGAGTCTGTACGAGACATCGAGCAAGACGGGTGCCCCTACCAGCACCACCGGCAAGGACCAGCCATGGGGCACTAACGGGAGAGAAGGGGGTCAACAGCACACCCTAGATGAGGGCATGTTGGACTACTTCCCGACCCACGCACCGGGCAGTCGTAGCGGGAGTGGCAGCGGTTCGGACAAGCTATCGGCCAGCTTCGATGGTCGCTGGCAGGACGGCGGTGGTAGTGGTAGTGGGAGGGACCAGAGATCCCAGGAGAACAGTCGAAGGTCCTCACACGATGCCCTCTACACGCAGGTCAGTAAACGAAGAACTGAAAAATGAACCCCTGTTAGTCTTAACTCTGTCATAGTGAACATCCAGAACAATGGCGTCTGTAAAATGACTATGCTAATATTTTCTTTGTTCATTTTCATTTCTATTATATATTTCTGGTCAGTTTCCATCTGCTTGTAATAATAGATTTTATTTTGTAGTTTTGACGAATTAGGTGATACGTGATCTATGTGATCATGAATAATTACATTAGTGCAAGGTGAAAGGAATGTTTATTTAGTATCTTTCTATGTATTAAGATATGATTCCGCAGCCATATATCAGTTTCAAAGATACTGTACAATAAACCTTTGACACTATTTTACAGAATGAAGAAATAATTGTCATGATTTTATCTTATTTTTTATTTACTATCAAGGGTACGCTACTCAGTGGCGCATTATTACCCTTGGTCATTGACAAAATCAAATCCAAGTTTTCCTCCCTTTATATATGTTCTTGGAATCATCAACGTTGTACTGAAAATGAAGATTGTAGTTTACTTGTCGAGGAACACTTCACGCATTTCTAACGGGAACCTGGTGGATCCTGTACTAACTCTAGACAGATTTTAAAACCTAGTTGGGCGCCATTGCAAAGCATTTTTTTTAACTGAACGACCTACCCTGTATTTTTGAAGAAGACAAGAATAAACAATCAAAAATGAAATAGGGAACAGGTTAATAAACTGTTATTGAACACACTGTCATACTAAACGTTGTCCCGCTCTGGAGCCAATGGTGAAAGGTTGTTCTCTGGTGATTCTGGTGTGGGTTACAAGGGGAACCCCCGCGGAGGAGAAGAGTGTGTTCTCCAGCAGCGGCGGCAGCTATTTCCTCTTTAGCTCACCCTGCCCCAGTAGCCCATTCCATAAAACAATTGCAATCGTTGTAACTATTTGGTCAACAGCCAATCAGCATGGAGCATTACAGCTGTTGCCATGATAGGTACAATAATTGGACACTTACAACAATTGCAAGTGTTTTATGAAATGGGCTACTGGTCTGAACACTCAAACACTTTCTGTCATGAATATGTGTTGAAGTAATCATTGTCCCTTTCTCAAATGCAGATGAACTCTGGAGCCAATGGTGGGAGTTTCTTCTCCGGTGGTTCTGGTGCGGGTACCAAGGGGAACCCCCCGGAGGAGGAGAACGTGTTCTCAAACAGTGGTGGCAGCTGTTTCCTCTTTAGCTCACCCTGCCCGAGGTCTGGACACTCCACATTTTCTGTCATGAATAATGTGTTGAAGTAATCATTGTCCCTTTCTTTAAAATGCAGATGAACTCTGGAGCCAATGGTGGGAGTTTCTTCTCCGGTGGTTCCAGTGCGGGTACCAAGGGGAACCCCCCGGAGGATGAGAACGTGTTCTCAAACAGCGGTGGCAGCTATTCCCTCTTTAGCTCACCCTCCCCCTGGTCGGCGCGGCAAGATGAAGGTAGGAACAAGTCTCTTTTATTTAGCTGTTCTAATTGTACGTCCCATTTGTACAAAGCTGGTATTGGAATGTGTTGCAAACTCTGCAGGAATTGACAATATGTGTGTATGTGTGTATAGCACTGGGTGCTCCTAACAAGCTTCTGGCTGGAATACTCCCTAGGGAGTGGAAAATATGCACTGTGTGTGCAAGAACGATTGCAGCATGTATCCATTGACCGGGGTAATAATAATAGCGCTTAGAGGCTTTATTGCAATTTGCCCTCTATAAGTACCTATTATTAGTAATAATTATTATTATGTCTATGTACAATGTATGTGTGTGGAGGGGGCGTTAAGGGCAGATCAGGTCATCATGGTTTCATAAGGGTTATTCTGAATGAGAATATGAAGTCAAACTCTATTACTCTGATTTATTTGTTGTACTTGTTTGGTCACAGATGGCAGTAAAGCCGGACAGGGTCTGGGGCTCAGGTGGAGAGATCCTGGGGCTCAGGTGGAGAGAACCTGGGGCTCGGGTGGAGAGAACCTGGGGCTCAGGTGGAGAGAACCTGGGGCTCAGGTGGAGAGAACCTGGGGCTCAGGTGGAGAGAACCTGGGGCTCAGGTGGAGAGAACCTGGGGCTCAGGTGGAGAGAACCTGGGGCTCAGGTGGAGAGAACCTGGGGCTCAGGTGGAGAGAACCTGGGGCTCGGGTGGAGTGAACCTGGGGCTCGGGTGGAGAGAACCTGGGGCTCGGGTGGAGAGAACCTGGGGCTCAGGTGGAGAGAACCTGGGGCTCAGGTGGAGAGAACCTGGGGCTCAGGTGGAGAGAACCTGGGGCTCAGGTGGAGAGAACCTGGGGCTCGGGTGGAGAGAACCTGGGGCTCGGGTGGAGAGAACCTGGGGCTCGGGTGGAGAGAACCTGGGGCTCAGGTGGAGAGAACCTGGGCCATCAAGCTCACCAACTTGCAGTCTGCGTCATTCATTCTCAATTTATTTAGAATTATTTTATTTATTTTATTTTAATAATATCTTTTGTTTCTTGACAGATGGCGGAAAAGGCGGAGAGGGTCTCGGTGGTCTGGGGCTGAAGTGGAGGGAACCCCAGCTTTCTAGCTCACCAACTAGCAGTCTGCTTCCTGAGCGAATACAGGTAAGGACATCTTAATGACACTCATGCGCTGGAAACCCATTATACTTAACGTAGGCGGCCGTATGATATGCATTCATAACAGTCAATATAGAGTTGCTAGAGGTATTGTATAAAATTGAGCATTATGCTTAAAGCTCTACCGACAAGAAAACTACCTCAAAATTGTGTTTTACTGTATCTAAGGTAGAATTTCATGAAGATTACTAATAAAAACATATTTTCCTCGTGGGAAAACCGGTAAAATAAAAAAAATCAACTTGTAAATTCCCTTTAGGAACCCCCGTAAAAAAATCGAGTCCGGGCGAAGAAAAATGACGTTATCTTTGTGACGTCACATAAGGACAATCGCAGTATAGCTTGGTACTCTATTGTCATAGACGTACACGCTGAGTGCATCTACTGTCGTTGACAGAGAGATATTATTTCGATTTTTTTCAATATTTGCAAACATTTGTTAAGTTTATATCATGGAGGATCCACACTCAGATGTGTTGCTGCATCCTGCTGCAATGCATTTCTTAGGCATATTCAGTTAAGCCTCAATTTCCAAGCAAATACGAGTTTGTTTTACTAGCAAGTCAAAGGCTCTGCCTATAAACCATGCACATTCGTACTTTGTACTCTGTGTTGTGATCCTTATGTGACGTCATGACCCGATGGGCACGTACAAACACGCGTATAAATAACTTTTTTAGGAGTATGGAATGCCGATGTGAAAAAAAGCCAAAAAATTGCATGAAATTTACCTTTTTTGCCCAACTTAAGGATTTCTTTGAAAAAAAGAGTGTGGTATATCAATATAGGCACATATTCAAAGCTATAAACCTGAATCAAAGCCGGGATTTCACTATACCTTTAAATCCCTTCTTGCTAGGGTCTATTGAGAATGCATGCTATTCTCAAATTAAATAGTCTTTAACAGGTTACAGTAAACATATATTAATTTAGGCTTGACGACAATACCCCTCAATAGAAGAAACTCCCTCTGGACGTCATCAAGGTTTAACGAGTCTCAGTCCCAGAGCCTGATGTATGAACCTGTACTAGCTTCTGCAATCCCCATAGAGTAAATATAGGGTGCACCAGGTTCCTGTAGGCAGTGGGTTAACTGCATTGCTGATCTATATTATTTCTATGTTTGTCTGTCTGTGTGCATTACAGAGTATCTGGTCCAGCCCGGTCCGGTCCGAGCAGTCCCCTCTGGAGAAGATCCTGGGTCACAAAATAAGCCTGGACCAGCAGATGCCCCTAGCTTTCTAGGCAAGCTTTTAAATCGAGACTGTATAACTCATCCCTTTTTCCTTTTTCATGTACTCTCACAGAGTATCTGGTCCAGCCCGGTCCGGTCCGAGCAGTCCCCTCTGGAGAAGATCCTGGGCCACAAGGTGAGCCTGGACCAGCAGAAGCCCGACACCTGAAGGGAGCCGACGGGAACTAACCCTATCGCCCCGTCTCGACACGCACACCCCGTGTTGCCGGTTCGAGGTCTAATAGGAGAGAAGAAAAAATACAACCATCAAGAAAAACACCACCATCTAATACATCTACAAGATCATCATTATCATCGTGATAGCTACTATGTGTATGTAAAAACCGAAAACAAAAGAGAGATATAGAAAGGAGGGAAGGAGAGAACCAATCGTCATTGGATCGTGCAGAGAGGAGGAGTAGAAGGTGGAAACCTTCCTTGTTAGCCCTTCTATCCATCCTCTAGATTACCACATGGTTATGGTAGAAGAGCAAGAGCGAATTACTCCTCTGAGAAAACCTCGAGTTATCTTTTTTCTGAAGAGTGAGACATCGTTTTTTTAAACTAATCATCTTGTTTTTGGTTCATTTTCGAGTCTTAGCTTGACAATGAGAAAAAATAAATTGTACAAAAAGAGAGAGAGAGAGAGAGAAGGGAAAATAGAGTAAGGAGAATATATTGTTGTTTGAGTCTAGATGTAGGTTAACAGAATTTGACTTGTTAATGGTTTCAAAACAATAATCGTCTTATTTCTTTTTCCAAAAGCTTCAAGTAGCAGTTGCGTGTTAAAAAAACTGAAGATTTCGGAAAGAGAATAGAATGCTATGTGCAGCAGAAATATGCTGCAAAAATGTGATCGCATCTGCGCCTGGATTCGTGAGCCAAAATCGTAACATTAGCTTTGTCCACTATGATCCAACCACAAAAGATGCACGATATATCATATAAGATAGATGAGGCACAATAGCATCTTTTTTGTGAGTCAAGAGAGCGATAGCTAAGAGTGGAACTGGGGTAGGGTATGTGTGACCCGGTATAGAGACCATCTTCCCGGCGATCGGAGAATCGTAAAGCTAGTTCTGCCATAGTTAGCTGGGGAAATGTACATGTACCTCTGTGATTTGGTTTGGTTGTTGAATGGTACAAGTGGATGCGCTAGTATGGAAGTGGAAAGAATTTGATGTGTAAATTTGGGCTGAGGATTTTAATTGGAAGTCGAAGTCCTTTATAGGACGGGCGAGCACTCTTCCTCACTTGGTGCCCTGTAGTGTCAAACAAAAAATACATAGCGCTTTGTTCCTGACATGTTACGTCTCTTTGGTCATTGTATATAAATAAAATGGTGCCATTTTGTACCCTGGATGCTGTCAGAGTATATACTCTTTTGCTAATAGGAGAACTATTGTGCATGATGAAAGAAATGGTCACATTAAAACAATTAATCATTCAATAGTTGCTTTATTTTATTTCGAACTTTGCAGCGTGTCATTTGCAAAACAGGATTGAAATGCAACATGATTTGGAAGATCATATTTCTTGTTTTATTTTATTTTTGTTTTTATGTAATCATAATACATAATTATTCCAATATTCAGTATTTCATTTCGTACTGTGCAGCATGCCATTTGCGAGACAGGAATGAAACGTTCAACAAAAATTTTCGAGAAGAAAATAGCAACATGATTTCGGAGATCAGATTTCTTGCTTTTATTATTGTTTTATGTACCATAATCATAATTAATACATTTATTCCAATATTCAGTATTTCCAAAGACATGGGGAAAGGAGAAAGTGTAATGCATGCGTATGGATGAGGAAGAGAGGAAGGGAGGATAAGAAGGAGAATAGGTGACGGAGAAAGAGAGATAGAGAGGGAGAGGGAGAGAGAGAAAGAGAGGAGTGATGTGGAAAGCGTGGTATTGCAAACAAGAGCTACATTTGACAATTTAAAACTAAGGAACCAAATCTGATAAGAGATTGGTCTGTTTGTACATAATCGACATGCAACATAACTTTTTAATTTTTGTTTCGTTCCATAACATCATTATTTTAAACAGTCATGCTGTCAGTGAAAATTTTCCAAAGACAAAGAGTGCGAAAGGAATTTGGAGTTCAATTCATACATTTTATGAATCATAATTTGAATAGTATGAATGATATAAATGTTACTGCGTGTGTTTGTATATCTTGTATTAACAGAGCCAACTTTACCGACATGTATTGCTGAGATATTAATTTATCAGCCTCGATAATAGATACCTTTGTCGAAATAGACGCTAGGGCTAAGAAAGTTAGCACTATTCCCCTGGCCCTGGGGCCATGAAAAGGGAGTTTCGGGCCACCAAAATTGATTTAATGACAAACTGTAGCTTGCACAACTAGGCATAACAAATTGACAGACATATGTGATGTTATATTTCATGCAAATTTCTAGCCATCGTACTACTAAAAGGATAAATTTGACTTGTTATGGATTACGGTACGTGGTTGGGTGTCCAAGGTGAATTTAACGAATGTCAGTCGCTTTAAGGTGTCCTTTTACAATGTAGAGATCCCACTCACCAGCCACTTCTAAAATTGAAGGAAATTAGTTAAATAATAATAATATATTTGATATATATAGGGCCTAGCCCTTATGTGATATATTGTCATCTCCAAGTATTGGTTGCGATATCCAGGTTCCTTTCATCTTTGATGATTTCAATTTGTAGTGCTTTTACTTCCCTCAAATTTTCTGTCATTTCTGTATTGCTATTTATTTTATATTTATTGTTCACAATTTCAATCATTGATTTTATTTTATACACATCTCTTTATTCATTGGCTGATCCTTGTGCTACTTTATACTTTATTTCGCTATAATCGAAGTATGATTAAAAGAGAGCAAAGAAAATGGGATTCCAACGGGATAATCGAAGTATGACGGATCAAACCCCAAGTTGGTTGCCACATTCATGTATGAAATACATTGTATGTATGACGGATCAAACCCCAAGTTGGTTGCCACATTCATGTATGAAATACATTGTATGTATGACGGATCAAACCCCAAGTTGGTTGCCCCATTCATGTATGAAATACATTGTATGTTTTGTTTACAAAGGGCTATAAATCTCATTGCCGTTAGTTATTTTCGACTCGATACATTATCACTCGGTCTTATAGTGTGCATACGTTTTGCATCTTCATTTGAGATGCTACAATGCATATAACAAACAAGCACTTCTACTCTACAACTGAGATTATTTGCCCGACTGGGCACCCAAATCGTTTATGGAATTGTTCCTATTTTTCTTTGTTTT
Organism: Echinarachnius parma; assembly: GCA_037951105.1. Classification (NCBI taxonomy): domain Eukaryota; kingdom Metazoa; phylum Echinodermata; class Echinoidea; order Clypeasteroida; family Echinarachniidae; genus Echinarachnius; species Echinarachnius parma. Next base: position 129,644 of record JBAMJV010007109.1, read on the forward strand.
GGGCAACCCAAATCCAAGATTACTTGCCCCAACTGGGCAGCCGAATTTAACAGAAATGTTATAAATGCTTGTCTTTGTTTCTGACCACCCAAATTGTGTTTGGGGCCACTAGAGCTGGAAAAGTATTACATTTACTTGTCCCAACAAGGTAGGAAGAAGTTAATTTTGTGCCCAGCAAAAGGCATTATAGTTAAAGATTAAAGGACATTATTATCCTGGAAAAACGTACATGAGTTATGAAGTCCTACATTGTGAGCAGTATTCGGTATGAGTGTCAAACATTGAGCAATATCACATAATGTACTAGTCAAACATGTGTATAGTGACCACTTAAGGGAAACAAGAAAAGTGGCCACTGTAGACCGCTGATTTCTATAGACAGGTTCCACAACATCGTTTTCCTTTTTCATCCTATCACTTTGGTGGCTGCTATAGACAGGTTGCCACTATGAAGAGTACGTGTCTGCAGCTCGGATTATAGACAGATAGTTGGAATACAGTTCATTACTGACGGATTTAGAAAAATAGGCTCGAGTCGAGTGGTCATTACTATCATGGAGAGAACGCTTAAAGGGATGCCTGTAAAGTGTCTAACTCCACGAAAATTACTTGGAGCTTCCTCGTTTCTCTTCTACCGTGTTGTTTAGCTTATGGTAAGAGAAGAATAAAATAGGGTTAGATTTTTTCAAATGCCCCTTTAGCATGACGATATCTATCATTCAGCTCAAGAGCGTTAATGAACGGTCATAAACCTCATAAGCGTCATACAGTAATTCGTTGTAAAAGCCGACGCATATTTTCACTTTTTTAACCAGGAAAGCAGTGTTCTTTATCAATGAAACTTTCACACGCCATTTGGACATATCTTACAATGATTTTGGTACAGGATTGAAGTCTCAAATGTCATTTTGGGCAATATTGGACACTTTACAGGTGCACCTTTTAAGACAGGATTCACTGGAATTGATTCTTTTCCATACAAATCATTAAAAGCATTGAAAGAAAAAGAGATGACGACCTTAATTGGAGCATAACTAGACAAATAGGACAAGGTAACTTTACCCACTACGCAGTTAAAGTGATCCATTAAGTTAATACAATTTTTTTTCCAAAAGTGATCTTTGAGACTTCAATCATACACCAATGTCATCGTAAGATGCTTCTGGATTCCACGGGATATTCTTTGTAGAAAAGGAACAATGTTTACCTAGTGAAAAAGGTGAAAATTGATGGCAGAATTTATCCCTTATCGTCTGTGCAAAGTATCCAAATTCTGATAATATGAACGATCAAAGTGTTAAAAACTTGGATGCTTTTGACTACAGTCAAACACCATGGAATGCTTTTAAATTCAATTTCAAATATATCCATAATAAGGGAGACATTTGAAAAAATCAAAACCCATTTCTTTATTTTGCTACCATAAGCTCAAACAACAAGGTACAAGAGAAATGTGGACGCTCCAAGTGATTGTGGTGGAATTTGACAAAGTTAATGTATCACTTTAATTGGGGATGGATTTCAAGTTTTAAAGGTAATTTTTCTCAATGAGAACATTTCTGATTGCAATGAAATATTTTTGAAGAAGAACTGCGAAGCACATAATTAGGAAAGGATATAAAGGCAGGAGTTCATATCACTGACAAATTACACAAATGACTTTAATTTAATTAATTGTGAGAAATGTCTACCCTACAATTAATTACTACAAACTTACAGAAATAGGCATCGGGACATTATTATATACAAAAAGAGGAAATTATGAAGGACTTTCTTGAAAGTGTTTACCGCAAAATTAATATCTGAAGGAGTTACAGAAATAGTCAAGTGGTATTTAGTATAATAGAATGAATCTTTTTTTAAATTTATTTTCATGAAATGTTTTCTATACAAGTTATCAAAAAAATTGGCACGAACAGAGATGGGAAATTTTAAATATTGTGAGACATATTACAGGGAACTGATAATGTTAATGAAATGTGTACTATATATAAAAAGTAAACATGAGCAAGGGCAGAAATATGATATTTGATTGTTAAATATGTTGACAAAATAGAAATATGTGCAGTATATTGTCAGAAAATGGTTTGCTGTACATTTTCTTGGTATTGTGACTTGCTGGATTTCTCTCCCATTTTGTGAAGGGCTGTTTTTGCCGGAGTACATGTAGAACAAGTCACCGGAAAGCCAACATTCTGCAGAATTCGGAAATGTCAAAATCAGAACATTTAAATACTGTATTAGGGTGTTATCAGCGTTTTGGGGAAACGGGCCACACAATTCAGACAAATACAAGATACTTGTACAGAAATAGACAGGGATTATTGTTAATTACGTATATATCTTTTACAGAGTAATAAACAAAAAATAAGTTGAATTTGAAGCCTTCTTTAAGTGCTTCCTTACCAATAGTCCGATACTTCGCCCGAATGATCGGTGAAATAAACTGACATTGATTTTCACTTTTTTCACTAGGTGAACATTGTTCTTTTTCTATTAATATATAACACTGAAGTCTCAAACTTCACTTTGGGAAAAATCTTATTATATTCTGTAATATTCTACTTCAACATATTTGCTGTTTGCTCCTTCTTTTTTTACCCATTTACCCCCCAGAGTCTGCTAAATCCCCATAGAGTTTATACATTGCACACCTGGGGGCCGAGGGCTTGAAGTGTAACCTAGGTCCAGCCCTTATATCCAGTGATCTCGGTGCTATACTTGGAATAACCTGTACTGTTTGCGAACCCCCAGCCTCTGTTTGCGGGGCTTGCAATAATTATATACATCATTTTAGTATAACATGTGTAAACAGTGCACACTTTGGCTGAGATTTGCAATAGTTGATTCAACTTCAATAAAAATCCCACAGTTTATAAAGGAGTGCCGCAACGTTTGTCTCTCATTTTACAAAATACCGGTAAAATAAGGTTTCCATCCATTTAAACTAAACACGTACACAATTAAAATATTGAATTAATTCAAATTCTGTGTGATGAAATTACAAAGACACAAGCCATGCAAACCATGCGCATAGAGACCCTAACCTTTGGGTGATATGTGCTCTATAAGAACTGTATAATTATTATCAGCATCTTTGTTATTTATTTAAAGTGGTTTGAAACACTTTAATCATTTTCGTGGTTTAGAAATGAGAGACGAATGTGCAACGCTCCATAGAACCATGGCATTTCCAACCATATGGTTTATGTTGAAATCACCTTTGTGAATTCCAGCGTATGATTTTTGTGATACCATACATGAATTAGTTAAAAGGTAACAGGGCATTTTTATGTATTTTTGCTGCATGGTCAGCAAATTGGCAGCTTTACGGAGCATTGTACATGTATACCAAGAGAGTGAAATGTGGCTACTGACAGAGATGTGTTCCTCCTCATTTGTATTGATCCTAGACCATTATAATAATCTTCTTAATTTTTATTTCCGTTTATTAATGATTGATTGATACCGATATGCATGTATTTATAGTTGATAATGGGTTTATTGGATATCAATAAAGATTTATAGGTATTGAAATGAAAACCATGAATTTCCAGTGTATATTTTTTCTTGTCTCATCTTGAATTGTGTTTGATTTGAAAGGTTTCTTTCAGGAATTTGCATATTGAAATTCGGAAAAAACAAATATAGGTTTAGTAAGTAAAGTGTATACATGTAGTTGGAAATGACATTCATATCTTTTCCCATTATGTAAGATTCATCATTCATTAAATTACGGTCATTATTACATTTATTGTTTAGAATTTATCAATCGGTCAACACAAGCAAGGGTCAACAAAGGATTCTGTTCAGCTAATTATAAAAAAACAAAGGGGATTTATTTTCATTCTGTAAATAAAGAGCAAACAATTGTCTGGTCTTTTGATTTGGAATTTCATAAGGAGAGATTAAACATTTGTATCATGATGATAATCTAGCTATTAAAGTGTTAATTGTTGATGATTCAAGTGCGTTCATAGATCTCGGACAGGCCTTTTAGGTAACTACGTGTACACAAATTTCAGAGAAATGCATTTTTAATCGGTCTTTTTTGTGTGTGTTCATACCAGAGTGCAAGCACCCATACCCCTCACGTTTCACTTGCACTTTGAAGAAAAAAATAACAAATACGGTAGTAGCGCTCCAAGTTATGATTGCTTTTCCCGAGTCCTTGATGATTTGTACATGTAAGTCAAGGTCGATCCGGACCCTGACCCCTCTTCGCAAGGTCGCGACCCCCTAAGAACACGCCCCACTCCTCAGTGAGTGCGGAACATAATGCAATTTTCATGCGCTAATCATCTTTTCATCACGGGGCCGTAACGACTTTGGCAGGGGTAAATATTATGGCGCGCATTGAATAAACGATTATCGCAGAATTGCCCCAGAAATGCCTTCTGAACTCTTGGTGGTACTCGTCCAACGTGTTTTTTCCTACTACACAGCCCAGACTTTGGAGAAATGTTTTTTCCTTCTCTACCTTGAAAAAAAAGAAGAGAATAGGGGCCATCTACAAAGTACGTACACACGAGAGAGGGGAAGGGGGGGGGGGGGGTGGGGAGGGGGGTTCACCACGCTAATGCGTACGATACATTCAACCACACAGGGGGGGAGGGGATAATTTGCGTACATACTTTGTAGATGGCCCCATATTCTAGAGGAATGCTAATGGGGATACCCCCTAATCAGTCTCAGTTCCAATGGTTGTTCCACGGTTTTTCCTACATAGCCCAGACTTTAGAGAAATGTTCTTTCTTCTTCTGGCTCTATCTTGTAAAAAAAAAGAATAATTATTCTGGAGGAATACTAATGGGCCTAGACAGACAGAAAAATCAGTCTCCGTTTTGATGATGGGTTTTCCATGGAGACTGTGTCTGGCTCCACTGTGGTAGTGCACGCAGTAGAAAGTGATATTTAACAAAGAAAGCCCCATTTAGAACCTTAGAACCAAGGACGAGAGCTATTTTAAGGCAAAATTTATCATTGTTTTCCTCTACAAATTGGCAACTCCTAATTTTTTTCCGACCTTTTAATGACATAAAAATAGGTGGAAAATATTTAGAAATTACAATTTAAGACAAATATGAAGTGACTTTGCAGCAAAGTTGCCAATTTGAACACCGAAATCTGTTTTTAAAATATCACAATGTGTTGCCAATTTAAAGATTTTCCTAAATTATACGCAATAATAAAAATCATTAAAAAATAACTAAATAGTGCTCTAAAAACAGAGAAATGTATGCTCTTTCTCCTTGTATACATCATATAACTTTTTATCTTCTTGCTGAAGTGTAGGACTACCAACCCACAAATATGTGGGACTCCGTCCTTGATGGGTTAAAGGGCCCTGTGGCATACATAGTGTTAGCGTATAGAGGGTTGTGGTTGTATTAATTTGTTTTATTTTATTTTTTATTTTTTTGCTAAACACCGCCATAAGCTCGCACGTATACCACCAAACGCTACGTAACTGCAAGTGGAATCATACTTTTCAGCACCTCTGCAAGTGTAGTACGACGTGTTAATTGCAATGGCATTTGTTCCGAGTGAAGGGAAATTGATCAAACACATGTCTATTCTGTACTCCAGATGAGGCTGTAAGCATACCATAATGTGGGTACTTTTTTTGCATGCATTCACTATGCATCATGTTATTGATATTTTCCAGTTTATTTCTTAGCAAAAGCTACTTTGTTTGCCTGGTGGGGGAGAGGTGGTATTGCTATGAAGAAATTACTGTCTACAGGATTGCTCAATCCAATCAATCAATCAATCAATCAATCAATCAATCAATCAATCAATCAATCAATCAATCAATCAATCAATCAATCAATCAATCAATCAATCAATCAATCAATCAATCGCTCAATCGCTCAATCAATCAATCAATCAATCAATCAATCAATCAATCAATCAATCAATCAATCAATCAATCAATCAATCAATCAATCAATCAATCAATCAATCAATCAAATCAAATCAAATCAAATCAAATCATCCATCCATCCATCCATCCATCCATCCAATCAATCTCAAAATACAAAAAAAAAGATGCCAGAAGTGTCAGTGAATTGGATTTCAAATAGAACACACAAACGTATTTAGTTTATTCCTGCATCAATCAACATGGTGTCAATTTTACAAATACTCTTCTTTCGCTTCTCTTAAGTTAAGTTAATCATCTTACTAGAACTGTGGCCTTCTCTCTTCACTGACGAAAGAAAGAGAAATGGGATTCACAAATACAGTATCGCAAGCATCGGTCCCCTAAACATCAGCGTCACCAAAAAAAATGTTACGCCAAGTTACACTAATAATTTCTCTTTTGAAATAAACATTTGATTCTGGAATGACACTGAACAAAAATGACAACGAAAAACAAAATAAATATATATATCTTCTACGGAAGGAAAAAAAAGTAAAATCAATTGACAAATGTACGACTTTCGTAACGGTGGTATTCGTAGTTTATACATGAACGTGTAGGTTTCCACTAAGAACCGTGTGACAAACATGAACGTTGAAAATAAATAATGATATCAACACTGAAAGTATAGTGTATATGTGTTTTTTTCAATGATGGTATTAATCGGGTGTGCACAATAAATTGTGTAATATGAACAATAATAGTTGAATACCAGTTGGGAAAGTAATAGTACACACATGTATTTGTTCATGTAGTGTAGATCAAAATCTGTTTTACCACAGTAAAGTGATAGGTGGCTAATTTCACTAAATGTCTATTTAAGAAAAACAAAATCCCAAAATAAATACCTTTACATTAAACATCACTCTGCAAAGAATCACCTTGTTATGGATTTTAACCCCCCCCCCCCCCCCTTCCCCTTTTGTCTGACCCTGAAGAAATTGAGTCAAAATCTGCCCACATTTTTAATAAAAATAAATGAAAATTAAATGAAAAGAAAGAGCATAATGAATAAAACGATTTCTTTATCAAAACAAAACCTCTACCAACAATTCGGTGAATTGGTGGTGACGAATAACGTATATTGAAATGGATGATGCTAAGATATTAAAGATACCACACAAAGTGTTGCCTCTTTCGACTCCCATGTCACGATGCACGTAACGATAACATTTCATAGAAATAATTATTTATCTTCTCATATATATACAAATTACATAGATATATGTACAAACCGCTATTGAGACTCGACGTTGTAAGTAAAACCCTAACACACAGGCTATATCAGAGTTCTGGACACCCTATACATGTCGAGTTAGTATAGAGACAGACGACAAATATATTATCTTTTTCATTCGTAGAGAAGTATTTCACACAAAACTGATCAACGCTTACAATGTTTTTTTCATCTTTTTTGTTGTTGGTTATACAAAACTAAATTGTAGGTACAGTCAAACCTGTCTTAGCAGTCAACCTGCCTATAGTGGCCACCAAAAATGACCCCCTACAGAGGGAATCTGTCTACAGAGGTCACCTGTCTATAGAGGTCACCTGTCTACAGTGGCCACCTTGTCTTGCTTCCCTTTCATACAGGTGACCACTATTTGCAGGTTTGACTGTATTCATAGCATTAATTGCTGAGAACATATGAAACCAATGTTGAATACATTATATGAAACTCGGCTGCAACCTCCTTCAGTGGCGAAGAGAGAATTAATAACTCCAGTGACTTTGTACACGTATCTACACCATATCCCTCCAGTACCATGGGTGGTATTAAAAAAACGCATTTGAACAAAGCACACAAAAAAGCTGAGAATATATTATATATTGTAGGTAAACGAAGGCCCGAATTCTCAACAGTGGATTAGATTCGACCCTGGGATGATTAAACCTCGGATAGATTGCGCCATTTGGACTAGAATGTCTCTTTCAGACGCTAAATTTAACCTTTTTTCCCCATTTGTGTATGTCGCTACTGAAGGATGCCTGAACAACATTTTAAATTCTTCGATTTCATCTTCTAAAATGAGTAAAGCATCGAGATTTGAATAGCAAAAGCTCCATTGATAATATGGTCTTTAGTATTTGTATCTAGCGACGACCCAGTCTGCATATACTTTTTCACGAATTAGCACCCTAAAAACTCTGAGGTGTGTGTTAAGATAACATCATGCACTGTATTCGCAATCGCCAAATGAGAGTTACTCTACAGAAATAATTAATAAATAAGTACAAAAAATGATACACATAATTATTCAACATTTACACAGTCTTCTCAAATGAGTTTTGATTGCACGTAACATCATGATATACTAAATATTAAGTAACGATAAGCAATATTTTCATCTATGAACACCCAGAATTATTCAAAGACAAAACCCATCATCCATTTAAAGACATATCTTGTTTGAGCCCGAGCAAAAAACTCAAACACAATATTCTAAGAGTTCAATTAAACTAAGATTTTGCTAAAAAAATAGTTTTGTAGCAAATAAAGAGACCATTGCAGGTTCATAATTACTTGAATAACAATGCATGCTTCTATTATAAAACTTTTAAGAAAAATAAACTACATCTTTCACATTTATTCGCATTATCAAAATTCTGTAAAGCACAAAAAGTTTACATACATGTCAGTTTTAGGACTGTTACGTTTTAGAGTACTTTTTATCATACGCACTAACTGATATCTTGGTGCTTTGCCAATATCAAATCACTCTGAATAATTTTAAATTCACTGTCCATAAGTTTAGTGCCATTTTCTTTCAATCAAAACAGCTCCGTTTTATAACTCTAATTTAATTTCTATACAAAACATCAATTTGACGGTGTAAGACGAGTTGTCTTTTTATCACAGAGTAGCCAACCAGTAATTTAAGTTAAATTTTATATTACCACGAAAATTAATTGTGTTGATATTTTGTCTTCGCTCAAAAATAAATAAATACAGCGATCATTTTGCCATATCCTATGTCTGAAGCAAGATAAGAAAAACCAATGATCCTCTACAATATTTACATAAACAGAAACAGGTAATGACTTAACTATAATATGCAAACGTGAGCTAATTAATATATGAAAATGTCTCTCACACATAAATAGAAAACTATAGAATGTGCCGTGCATTGGCTTTCAGAGGCCAGCTCTGATGGAGGGAGTAACAAAGAGAGAAATTGCTCGACGAAAACACTAGAACCAAATTCACAAGGTTTGCAATCGATTAAATCAAATGCCACAATGACCACAACAAATTCATATTGTTTTTCGATTGAATAATAAATTAGACAAATGATGCGAGTGGATATTACTACAATGCCATCCCCAATTTGTATAATGTTATGTTATTCATGCAACCATATACAGTATATCTAGCATCCACAATTGCTGATAAGATTGTTAATTCTATAACTTGCCATTTCAAATACTGAACAAAATGTGACCGACTTACCAACGATTTGTAACACCATTATTAAACGAAGCAATGCAAAATATTGTCTGACCATAACTGAATCTAAATGTCATACATTTATTATGTAACGTTAAGACACATACATCTTGTACTTTAAAACAAAACAAAAAAGTAATTAACAACTTTAGACAAATCAATTTATGAGGAGGAAAAACGGAAGAAAAAATATTGATATTGTTCACGAGGGATGTTGGAGTTGCACAATTCGCTATTTACCAAATCAAAATCAACAACAGAAAACGGGTTCTACACGTACATCTCATACATGTACCATACAAAATAAATAATTACGAAAGTGCTGAGACACCAGAAGAAGCATACCGTTTAAAGTACTAAGCGCTAACAGCTGCCCAAAAGTTTTGTACAATATTCTTTGAACAAAATACCAACAAAAAAGACAAATAATAATTAAACAAACCTTTGTTGCCTGCTTCTGTTCTGTATATTGCAACTTGTTCTCTAAAGACAGTGCACAAGATGACAAATTAAATTGTAACACTTGTACATTTAAATTTCTTTAACTCAAAGAGATTTATTTTCTCCACTTAGGATAATAGTTCATACTTGTCATGGATCAAGCCATCACTACCTTTTTTTGCTTGTATTGTAAAATGCACAATCGATCAGCAAATTAATCAGGCTTTTCCTTCTTTTTTTTAATAGTTTGTTTAAGTAAGAGGTGGGTTGGGCAAAAACACAAAATATCATCATCATCGTAAATATCATAACTGTTGTCTGACAACATATAATCAACACCATCAAATTGCACCTTTTTTTAAAATTCACAATGTTTACTGTATATTATAAGTTCATCTCCCGTGTTTGCTTGTGATAATTCGAACACACAATGACCGCATCCGATTGAAAAGAGTCTATCGCAAGAATTCTAAGCGATAGGACTGAACCATCGCCACCTCTGACTACCCTTCCATGTTCACCGACATAGATCTGCAAGGTATTTCTTTGGTTCACGTGGATACGATGTATTCATTCACCCACCAACGAACCAACAACGGACATGCCAGCAGATCTATTCCAGTGTCGTACATTGTCAGGAGCCTGTCCGGTTTGATGGTCAATCCTTTGCCCAGACACTTTCTGTGGTCTTATTCTCAACTCAGGGGAGGTTGCAACAACGTCCTCCATCCCTTTGGGTAACTAGAAAGAGGGAGGGCATCTTCTTAGCATTGCTGACATAATGCCATATTTGCTTTAAAGGTGTTGCACGATTGGGAACACAACGGCCAACTTGGGCAATGCCCTTTAGCTGATATAATTGTGTAGTCCTCCAAGCTGTTTCCATTTCTGTTCAATCCTGGACAAACGGCGGGTGTGGCTATCCTCTACTTCCCTGCGTAAGAGGTCTGCATCCCGTTGCTATAACAACACCCTGTACTGTCCCCAACCCCGCGATGGCGTTGGTCAGATAGGGTGCGCATATAGGGGCGCTGCTATAGCACGATATATCTCTATGGGTGCTTATAGAACTGGCTGCTATGGCATCACCCTTGTACCTTGTACAGCCTGTCATCTTCCCTCCCGTAGGTGGAGAAAAAATATCCGCATCCCCATTGCTATAACAACGCCCCTGTACTGTCCCCAATTGGACAACTCCCATGGGTGAAGAAGAATACATCTGCATCCCATTGCTATAACGACGGGCCATTGGGCCCCACCCCGGCGATGGCGTTGAGCAAGTATGGCATGTAGAGGAGCTTGCTTTGGAGTAGGAGTCTGGAGCAGGCCTGGAGCTCGGGGAGCTGCGAGACCAGGTCGTCGTAGCGACCCGCCTGGTTGTTGGCCTCCATGAAGTCCCTCAGGGCAAGGAGGTACGGCTCCTGGACCGAGCGGATCTGGTCGTTTGAAGGCTTGCCTCCTGCAGGAGGGAGAAGGAGAACGAAAAGAAAACAATTAAGAAACCACAGTTACTAGATGTTGATTGGGATGGATTCTTTGTAAGTTTGTTAATGATTACAGGAAGAATGGGTCTCCAAAAGTCCCATAGGTCTCCTGGACTAGAACAAGTCCCATAGGTCTCCTGGAATAGATGGATCTGGTCCTTGGACAGCTCGCCTCCTGAAGAAGGGAGGAAGAGAACAAAAATCAAATTTCCACCTTGGTATTATAACATGCATTCCCTACAGACCCGAGCCCTAATCAATTCATTGTGCGATCAATCAGTTGATTAATCGTGAATCTTTTTGTTACAGAACCCCGCATTGCGGAACATTTTAAATGATAAAAAAGGAAAAAACAAACAAAGAAAGGCCTTGAGGAAGTCCCTCAGCACCAAGGGGTTCCAGGATGGGGTGAATCTGGCCATGGAAAGGCTTCTATCATGCAGGATATGCACAAATGATATGAAATTAATTAGCAGCTCAAAAAAGGAAAACCGAAAATTAATTCCTTGCTTTCAAACAAATGAATAACAAGAAAATAAAAGGCAATTTTGTTTTCGCATTTTAGATGATCTTCCTAAATCCTTTCCAAGAAAAAGAAAAAAAAAACAAGATAAGACTTGTTTTTACCACATCATTATGTTACTTAAATCTTCTTGAAGCACACATTATATGAAGCCATATAAAATTTGTCTATAAAATTACAAATACTGATTTCAGAAATGTCAGAATTACAAATTTGTACAAGAAAACTCTATAAATTTCAGGGACATTGACATGAAAACTCATATTATGCAAGCTTGTTTATCATTCATCTACAATCACGAACCGAACGACATTTGATTAGTTATCTCAAGGGGGCCTCACCTTGGCTATATAAAGATACACTCTCAAGGAAACCATTGCGTAGTTTTTCAACTGTTTTCTCATTAAAAACAAGATGAGTTGGCCTCAAACACATTACAACTTTGTCCATATATATGGTTTCAATAACCGTTAGAAAGCACAGAAAAACAATGACAGCATTGTATTGTATATATAGCTTTGTATTTGCCAAACAACTCCAATTATAATAAAGAAGGATTATATCTAAAGCCATCAGTAGCCTTATAGCTTGTATGATTTCCAAACTCCCAATTAATGTCCGAGAAAAACGCAATAATTGGGCCTGGGAAAAAAATTAAAATTTATTTTTTCGGGGGGTACTTTTCAAGCTTGCCTGCATGAAAATAATACTCTAAATTGTGTTTCCATTGAAATCTATGCTAATTGGTGGGAGCTCTTTTTGGCATTTTAGGGGCAAATCCGCCCTGAATTGGGCTTTAAGAAACTGTCTGTATGAAATACATGTTGTTGTTTGTATGAAGTTTTTTATAAGAAAAAGGAACCTGGGAATCTATGTTATAAACAATATTGCGGGAATGCAAATACGAAGGGATAGAGTTCCAACGTCCCATGATCTCAATATTGTTCTCGAGACCTTCTTAATCCAAAAGCTTCACTCGCAACCTTATAATAAACCCACAAGCGTCTCTCATACCATTATAACAAATGCTTTGCTCTGTCTACTTTACAAAAGCTCCTCTCACGACCTTATCATAAATCCCGATGTCTCTCTGCGTCCAGACCTTCCAAATCCCTTTTCTTCTCCCCTCCCTTCCTATTCCTCCCTAACGACACATTCACGTCCGCCCAAATCCTCCTTGTCTATCCTCATCTTTCAGTGAATACAGACCCTAGTACAGTATATATAGTCTTCATCCCTTTTCCACGATGTCCAAAAATACAAACATGTACTCCGCATTTCTCTCACTATGATATATTATTTTTATCCTCTTATTATCTGCAGGTAAAAAAACAACAACTCTGAATTTCTCTCACCATAATATATCATTTTCATCTACTCATCCACAGGAAACAAAACGGCAACTCTGTATCTCTCTCTCTGTACATTATTTTCATAATCTCAAGAACAGGGGATAAAATACTCTGTATTATTTTCATCCTCTTATCCACAGGAAAAACAACAACGACGACTCTGTATTTCTCCCTCCGTAACATTATTTTCATCCCACTCGTCTAAAGGAGAAAAAAAATACTCTGTATATTTCTCTCGCTGTCCATTATTTCCATCCTCTCATCTACAGGACATTGCCTTGCCACGTAGGTACGGAGAGTACGAGTATGAAATGGGGGGGAAAGACGGGAGAGGCCATTGCCCCGAACTCGGCTGACATAAATGTAGAGATTCGCATCATTCACCGAGGAGCAATAACCAGGCTTAGGGAGACGGAGGGAAAGAGAGGGGGAGAGAGGGTGAGGGAAGAGGAGAGAGGGGGAAATAGGGAAGGCGATAGAAGTGGGTGGAGAGCCATGAGAAAGGTCCGGAGACAGATACAGATGGAGAGAGAGAAAGACAGTGAGAGAAAGGGGGAGTCAGACACGAAGAGGGGGGGGGGGGGGGGGGGGGGAGAGAGAGAAGTGGATAGAGATAAAAGTGGGTAAAAAGACAAAGACAGAGACAGACAGAGAAATAAAAGTGACATGAGACAGTGATACGTTCAGAAGAAAAAAATAAAGGTACAGAGAAAGGGGGGACGGAGATATTGAGAGAAGGAGAGTAAGAGAAGTGGGCAGAAAGAAAGGTAAGTAGTACAAAAACTACAGACTTCAAAAGGGTAACTAGGGTAATGAGGGGAGGGGGAAAGATAAAGATAGACAGAGAGAGAGGGGGGGGGGGGGGCACCAGACATATTTTATAACATAGGAGGAGATGGAGGGGGATAGAGACATGAGAAGGGGGAAGGAAGAAACATGTACATATTGAGACAGACATACATATTGAGAGTTGGAAAGAAAGGGAGTTTTTTCTAAGAGATAAATATGACAATTGAGAAAGCGAAGACAAGGTCGCTATAATATAAGACAATGGAACAAAAGAGAGTAAGAAACCAGGACAGAGGTAACAAAATGGAGGAAAGACGACTGTAGCCTGGAAAAATTATCATATTTATGGGTTACCCTTGGAGATGAGCCCATAATCAAGTCATAAATGCCACGGTGAACAGCTAAGGGGGAAGGAGTCATATTCTCCGCTAGTCTACACCAACCAGACTCCGATTCACCCATGCAGAAAATAATGAATTTGTATCTTATTATGAGGGGTATGTCTAAAGCTAAAAGGAGTACTTGGTTCCTGAGCATGAACAAACTTTAGTTCTTCTAAATAATAGTTGTTCTGATTACTCTGTAGGAAATATATTTCCTAATCCTCAGAAAAAAAGAGAAAAGAGTTTAATGTTGGTATTTCCTAAGAGAAATATACATGCATGTATGCATTTCTTGGTATCACTAATGTTCGAACCCGTAATTGCCCTCCCTAAACTACCAATTGAATGCATAAGCACGACATTTGGGAGAAAAGTCTTGTCATATCCTCCTTATTCCATTCTTTCCTTCACTTAACCGACTTAATCAGTGACCCAGGACCACAGAAATGTAACCATGGCATATCATATTAATCAATTTATTTTGTAGACTGTAGAATGTCCATGCTGAAATGTGACCCCGCAATGACAAAGCAATAAAACTTCACGGACCTCATGAAATCCGATACCAACCCACCCACCCACACAAACACACACACAAACACGTACGCCAAACAGACATACATGTATGTACCAACACATACCTGCTTATAGGTATCACATTATTATGATTATTCCATTACTTTCCTAATGAATTAGATGAGGAAGGGTGGGTTAGAGGACAAAAAAACCGCACAAAAGATTCACTTTCTATTCCATGCAAAACAAGGAAGTAATATCACGGTGATTTATCTGATCAGGTTCAAGATCACCTATTTAGTGGATTATTTTTAGCAACACACGGTCGGTCGAGCATCACGCACGAGCATGAATGCAGCTGTGCGGCGGTCGGTCGTCGGATGACGATAAACATTTCTGAGAGAATGATAATATTAACTTTCGCTTTCATCATGTCCCCGTTTTTTTATGGCTCGTTTAAAAATAGGGAGAAAGAGACTAGGTATGGGTTCAGTTCAGACAATATTATGCTTGGCGCGGCTGGGAGAAAGAGCGTGTATTGGTATCCCGCTTTGTAAATCAATACACCAAGGTCACATTGAAAAGAACGATCTTCTCAGAAATCTAATAATTGCTCCGTAACACAATGGTGCTGACAATGGGTGTTGTGCGTTCAATAATTGTGTGCTAATTTTGAGAACAATGCCCAAGCTGACTGGCATTCCTGGGTTTTTTAACGTAATGAGAACAAAATCACACAGAAGAGTGCACTGCTTTTCAACTGCTTTCAAGTTTATAACTTGATTGATTGGCACTAGTTACCTATATAATATTTATTGTGTTTTTTTATTTAGAGTGTTTTTGTTTGAATTCCACGTGGAAGAACCTAATATTTGGATTTTGAAATAAGTTCAGTTCACCTCCAAGTGCCTGCACATCTCAATAATAGCAAAATAATGTGATTTTTTAAAATGCAGGCTTCCATGTCAAAAGTATTTACTGCGTCCCTGGTTAACAAGATTTTAATATTGTAAGAATGATCTGCATTTCGCAACCAAATTGCTAGGCATCAGGACTTTATTTCTGATTTTACTAGGTACAAAATGATTTCCGAGCCAGTTTTTACTCATATGGTTCTAATCCAGTTAAGCTGAACTGCAACATAATTCTGCTACAAAGAGTATACTAATTTAAGGATTTTCTGCATTTAGCAGCACAATTGTTTCGCATCAAAACTTTATTTACGTGTATTATACCATTCACCAATTTGGTATGAATAGTGATTTCTACGATTTCTCTTTTCTTCATTAAGTTCAATTAACATCCTTTGACATATCTTTAATAAATGTGGCTCATGAACTTCGAGATGATTCTGTTGCAAAGATTGTACTCTTTTAAGATTGTTCAGCATTTAGTAGCACTTTATTGCTGTGCATCGGAACTTTAATTCTATTAAAATTCCTGATTTATATGCTTTTTTTCTCTTCATAAAGTTTAATTTCCATCATTCCACAATATCTTTAATTAATGTAACTCATGATAAACTCCAAGATGAATCTGTTACAAAGAGTGGGCGGTTGGATCAATCTTGATGCGGAATCCAACCTTTTCTTTAATATAGGGTTTAGGAAAAAGAATTATGCATGAATCGGTCTTGCCAGTCGAGCTAATGGCAAGGCTTGGGATGGGCTTTACACATAATCCACTCACATTGTGTGTACGATTTGCTGAAAAGAATTAATTATGTATTTTGTATGATATATGCTGACAATAATTAATTATGCATTCATAATCCACACTTGTAATGCCAATGGTTACTACAAATAATGATGGGCAGGTGCCGGTCTTGTCTGTAGAGCTCTTAGTCTTAGTTAACCCACTGCTTACAGAAACCCGGTAAATCACGTACTGACTCTGCTGGGAGAGTGACACAATTTAGGAGTGATTGTGTTAAAAAGCAATTTCATATATATTTCTTCGTATTCAGCAGGTCACAAACAAACGCAAGAAATGTCTTGCTATTCTATGGCCAATTAGTATTGCAGTATACCAAGTATATATACAGTATACTGAATCTGGAAGAGTAACCATTGGTATACATTTAGGAGTACTTGCGTTTATAAGCAGGTTCATATATAATACATGTTTTAATTTAGCAGGTCATAAACCCTAGCAGGAAATATCTTGCTTGTCTTGGGCCGAGTATGGCAGTGACCTTCCTGCTTGGTCTGTATGCCTCCACTTTAACTTGACTTGCATGAATAACCTTAACACATTGGCTTACAGGAACCAGGGGTCCTGTGTATTACATCTACAGGTATGACAGCTCTTTGAGAAAAGATGGGTTAACTTTGTCTTGCTTTCATTGAATACCATAAGAAGAGGCAATGATTATATCCAGCAACCGGAAGGTATGAAATTGTTGAAAAATGGCCCGGAAATAGGCCGCAGTTTGTTTAAAAGACTTGAGGAATTGCATTGTGAAGTGAAACAGAATGACCCCACTTGAAACAGAAATAGAGACAAACTTATAGATTCTGAGAAATAAACAGAGTTGAACTTTGCTACAAGTTCCTAATGAGAGCAATCATTATATTTATTGTCATTATTGTCTGTAACAGACTTGCACGGCATTGACATTAGGATTTGTGCCAAATGGTCAAGTGTCCTTTAACCCAATCCCTTCAAATTCTGAAATCCTGGTAAACTTTGTACATAACCCACCAAGTTTCCTGAATGCTAGGGGTTTATAGTTTTGAGAACTAAATTTAAAGACCAACATTTAACCTAGAGGCCAGTATCAATTGCATTCCTGTAGACATAACTGTAGACAATAAATTAAGTTGAATCCTTTTAGCATGAGCATTTAAAAATGGTTTCTGGGAAGAACCACCATTGAGAATCTCTGTGGCTCCAGAGGTCTCGGCAAAGCTCAATTCTTTTGCCCGTTTTCATTTTTATAGTAATCATATTGTCTCATCATCTCACCTTGGTCCAAGAAGAGGATGACCTTGAGCAGAAGGTACTCGTTCCGGGTGACGCCCAGCGTCCTGAACGATGCGGCCAGCTTGGTGACCTTCTCCACGACCTCGCCCATCTCGTCGCGGAAGATGTCCATGTCGAGCCGGAGGTCCAGCGCCTTGTTCATGCACTCCTGCAGCAGCAGCAGGTTCTTGTGCGTGCACTGCTCGAAGCTCAGCCCCAGCTCTGAACCGATCCCACTGCTGCCACCATTTTTGCTGGAGGCCACTCCCGCACTCATCCCACCGCCGACGCCGCTGCCCGTCAGCGGCTGCTTGAAGTGCATGGCACGGCTGATGGTGCACAGTAGCATCAGGTCCAGCCACTTGGTCTTCAGGAGGTGCGTGTGCTCGACGGCGGACAGCTGCGTGAAGAACGGTAGGTGCTTGACCCACTGCACCAGGTGGAACACGAGCTCCTCGCCGAGGCGGCACTGCAGCCGGAGGAAGTCGTCAAGCTCCACTGTGGTTGGGAGCTCACTGTACTTGTGATCTCTGAGGTTGACGCCTTCCTTCTCTGCCACCTATAGAGGGGTTTGCAAAGGGGACAAACAGTCTTTGGTTATATAATTGCATTCTTGTTGGCTGGCTCAGTGACTTCTACATGGATTCATAGGCCAGGAGACCAACAAGGAAATATGTGAAAACTATTGAAATAAAGTAAAGAGAATTATCACAAACAGAAATTCAATGAAACTTATGATGCGTTGATGTTTGAATGACACATTGCATAAAATCAAGTACTTAAATTATTTTACAAAAAAACAAACTTATATAACATGGGTTGTTTTTCCGCTTAAGAGTATTACACAGGTATGCCTTTTTAATATAAGTCTATATACCATGCACAATTTTTGTTTGGTGATATTTATGAAAGTTAATCCAAGACAGATATTTCTGTCTACCAGTATAAGATGTTTTGTTGCTATAAATAGGCAATGCTATAAATAGTATTTACTCCAGTCAGGGACTCCACTTAAGTCAGACTTGAGTAAACTTTGTACGTAAGGTCATTGTGTAAGCTTGCTGGACCTATCACCTATGTGTTTGTTTTTATCACAAAATGCCTCTTCTTATCTTTCCCTCAAATTTATGGTGTCCTTCACATAATTATATATGTAGCTATTTGACTTCCTGACCAACTATCCACACGCTAATCACAATCTGGCCAGGGTGCGTATGCGCAATCTGTCTGGTTATTTTTTCTATCTGCCCACAAGCGCCTAGCCATGATCACCTAATCACCCAAACTATTCAAACAATGCAACTTATGAGCAATGTCACAGTCTGATAAACATGCACCAACCACGTGGAGGTCATGGGCATTTGTAATTACTATTCTGCCTGATCTCTCTGGACAGTACAAATTTGCAGACACATTTATAAACAATATTTGAGACAACAAACTACACGTCAAGATTTCATTTGTACTACAGTTTTTTTTTATAAAGAAGTTTGCATTTATGCAGCAAACAGTCCACAATTAATAGATAAAACAATACTTATTTGCCTCTCCCCAAAACATGAAGGAAAGACCATTTATAAGTATATGCACCATTATAAGAATGACCAATAATACTTGTATACATACATTAAAAACTCATTTACCTATTCCTACGCTTTCTAACCTACCTTGAGGACTGCCGACTCCGTTTGCTGGAGAACTTCGATCAGCTGTGCAGTCTGGGGCTTCAGCGTCCTCACCTCACCCCCGCTGCCGCCATTGTGCTTCCCGGACAAGCCCCCGACTCCGTTACTACCAACCGCTCCTCCAGCCCCCTTGCCTCCTTTGGCCTCCCGGTCAGCCTTCATGGCCTCCCTGGCTGCCTTGAGCGCCTGTTTCTCGGCCCGTGTCTTGCGGTTCAGCTGAGCCTTCTGCTGAGCCATCAGCTGGAACTTCTTTCTCAGCTTGTCGTAATTCTTTGGCTTACACTACAAGAAGAAACAAAAAGAATAGAAAAAATTAAGTTTGGATGGCACATTTAAAGTATGTACAGACATCATTACGCAGGGCTACTGCAACAGTAGTACTAGTAAACAAAATTAAACACTGCAAAAAGGAAAAAACAAAAAATCAGTATGCATATTATTGTTCAACTGATGAAGGCTGAAAATGAAATGGGATTCAGCAAAGGAAATCTTACTGAATCTTTAAGAGATATCTTTCAAGCAAATGTGTCCATAATCTTAGCTGGTTTCAATCTTTGGATTCTTTGATTGGAAAGTGTGCGCCCTCTACCAATTTTGCCACATCATATATATAAATATAAATGATCCTAAGAAGCAAAACTTTCTCAAAGAGGGATGACAAACCTTGTATGAGAGTCCTGTGTTTCTTCCTCCTGGCATGCGATCTTCTCGAACAGCTAAAGATAAAAGAAAAGAAAAGAAAATAATAATGTTATTTTGGTTTTTTTCCTACCTTTTCATTCCAAATAAAACTATAAAGAACAGTACTTTGTTCTACGTGATATATCAAAGCTTTTTCTTTGTTCGTCCTACCCTTCTTATAATTAATTCCACATCATACACAAAAAAAAACCCCACTTCAATCTTCTATATACATGTATGGCTTCTCCCTGGTAAATTACTCCATTACTTCATTGTGTTGTTAGGGAAGTTAGCATTTGACTATTTCATGTAGTAAATGCTATGTACATCTTTATTTCAATTTAATCATGGTCATATTATTGAAGAAAGCACAGAGTAGAGACAATAAATGTCAACATCTTGTTGAAACCTTGTTGGACTTCAGTACCACACCTAGAAAATACATTTAATGACCACGCTCTGTTATTATTTGCTCATGATAATGAGCCACTTCGGTCATCAGATCTCTTTAAAGGGATCTTGCAACTTTGTAAACACATGTGCAAAAATTGATGAAGATTTGATCAAAATGTGTTTCGTTATATTTATAACCTGATATGTCCACTGAGTGATGTGTGAAAATTCCATGGGAAATGAATGTCACATATATATGACCGAGGAATGATGTTTGCTAACTTATTGCACTTGGTTTGTACACAGTTGAAAGTCTCCCAGGGAGAGTTTCAATTCGAACTCTGTGTAGATTTGGGAAACCGAAATCTGTTCCATGCCTCTATCAGTAATACAAATACATCATGGTTTGTGAGAACTGCCTAGAGTTTAAAGTAAATTTTGTAGTTTTTGACGGTTTCTAGACCCCTTTAATGTTCTATCTGACCAGTCTTGACGTCAACGATGCCCTTCCTCCCTTGAATAAAGCAATCAAATCCCCCTGAAAGCCAACATGGAACTGCCCGCAAGAATACTTGGCCTTCGGCTTAATGGCGAGCCTGCAGGGCATGGTTATGTAACACTCAGACAGACTAGTCCACTCTGCACAAGGGGGTGATTTACCATCGATATCACATGAGAGAAACATATTGGCTTAGTACATTGTAGGTGAGGAGGGGAGAATGGGGGAATTCTCAACCCTTGCTACAAATAATTAAAACTTTAAATGACACATGCAAGCCTCTTTGTTTGAAGCGTATTTGAGGCAACCCTGGCTACGCCATTGACTAAATTCTCAAAGTAACCATGGCTTCACAGTATTATCTAGATAACAATTGTGCATACAGTCAAACCTGTGTATAGTGACCACCTAAGGGAAACAAGAAACGTGGCCACTGTAGACAGGTGACCTCTATAGACATGTTCCATAACATGGAGATCTGCATATTGCATCAACCATATCTCAGGATGTACACAAATATTCACTTGAATCTCCGTTTCTTATTAACAATTGCAAATTTGACATTTGAACAAAAATGTCAGAATATATTTGAAAAATAAGTCACCCTCTCATGATTTGTTGTCAGTAATGTAAATGAATACACATTATTCATGTAGCCACTATATAAGGTCATTCATTTTCTGGGTGAAAATCTTAAAGACTTTTTGCGCTTTTTCTTGGACAATGTAATAAATGTATTTAAAAGTCAATAGGTCCCTTCTGGAATATATATTCAAAGATACTTTGAAGTATCCAATTTAACTGTATATGAATAATTTACACATTTGATATGTAAGTTTATTTAAAGATGTTTAAAGAGGAGGTCCATTGGGGGCGGGAGGTTTATAGTTCCCTATCCCGTTCCTTGCACCCTTTAAAGGTCCTTTGCCTTTGCATGTGTGAATGTCACAACAACCAACAACCGTGTGAACCCGAGTGGCCCCTTCCCAGAACATGAGAGTGACACGCACCCCCTGCCGCAAGTTATGGAGGTCATTATATGTCATTATTGCGGGGGAGCTGATTATTTTGTGGCACAGCAGATGCCATCCATCCGACCTTTATCCACCATTTCGCTTCACTTATTAGCGGTCGATGACTTCTGCAGGTGAATATGAATTGAGGTACATGCATGATGCCTACATACATGTACTATTTATGAACTTAAAAATAACTACATGAACCGCGCGGTACAAGTACCAGTAGTACTTGCAAATTTAGAAGTACAGGTAATTACTGGTATTCTCTTTTAATCCAACTCCAAACATAGATAGATTAATGAGTTATGATGAACAGAGCAAAGTAAAAACTAACCAGATATGAAAATTGTTACACTAACTGCTCTGTTAACCTACTGTCTATGGGTAGGAACTTTAGTATGACAACGATATGGGTATTGCAACTTACAGTAGAGAACGGGTCAAGACTACATGATGTTCTTACTATGGCATCTTAGCCGTTTCCAATTAAGACTTGTCAAAGGCGGTTATGCAGTTGAACTTGGGTATAATAGACACTTATACATTTCCCCAAGATCCCTGGTCAAGACTTGGCCACCTCTAATAAATGTCCAAATTTGACCACCCCTGGACACAGCAAATGTCCATCTATTAATTAACTCTATTCACCAGGGACCAGAGAGTGACCTACACACAGGGGCAGTGACCTGAAACTGCTTGACCAAGGACACTGGCCCCATCAAATTCCTCTATTTTTTTTAAATTTCAGCTCAGCTCTCACAGAAAAGCCATAAATGTCATGATAACCCATTGCCCAACCAGCCAGCCCAACCAAGCCATGTCTGTGCGTGCCAGTCCAAATGAACCTTGAGGACGAAATAAAAACAAATTTATGCGCATTCTCAATCCATTACAACACTTCTGGGAATCATATCCACACTTGACGTTTCTGCTGGTTAGTGGTCAATTTCTGAGGGTCACTGTTTAAAATTTAAAACTTAAAAGGCCATTCAGGGATTTGCCCAATGCCCACCCCTCTCTCTCTCAAACCATCTCATTTTTTCACTGCAACTACGCTACTACAGTACATGTATGTAATGCCTAATGGTATGAACATACTGTGTGTGATACTTCCTTTCAAACATAATTGTGATGTCTTTCATGTTAGGAACGAAAATGTGACCCTCCATTAAACACACAAGCCTAATAATATGCAATGAATTATGCAACGCCGGCACTTTATTCATAATGACACATCCAAAATACCATTACTCCTTGAGTATAATGAAGATTATGCAGCGAGTACTGATATATACACTGAAGGAATGCCCTGCCATATCCTACCATTTTATAATCCATATCCTAGTGTTTACAGATTTTTAATGTTACACAAATGACAAAACCATGACAATTCCTTTAAGCAATACTTTTGAGGGTCTTCCTCTGTAATTAGTCTATGAATGAGACAACTTTGGTACTTTGAAAGTATTGTTGATGCTCAATCCTCAACATATTCAATTCATTCTTTTTTATGTAAGTGGAAGTCCAATCATTCTATATTTATATGACTACAGTATGTCATTGAAATTTTAAATATGAGATCTAGATTTGAGAGAAAGTCTTGGATGAAAAGAACTGAATTCCTTGAAGTTGAAGTATATGTAATTTAAGAAATATCAAGTGATGAATTACCTTTGATGAACATTGTTTTTCATGTTTTTTAAATTGCAAAACTCAATTAAAGCGGACCAAAACGCATAACACAAAGCAATCTGTGTAATAAGACCTATATTCACACATTTCGAATATCCCTGAATCACCCGAAACATGAATTCGGTTGAGGAATGGGCATAGTTTATATTTTGCTATCACGGGCTCTTTATGGATGCTCTGAGCGGCGCCATGATTTTTGTTTTCCGCCCAAACGTGACGTTGTCATGGACTGACGCTTATTGGTCTAGCCAAAGGCGATTTAACTATTAGTTTGATAACTTATTTTTATGAAAAATCGGAGCGAACAAAAAAAACATTGCACTGCTGATAGCTTATTTTTTTAAATCTAATTATTTAGTATATCTTTTATTTGTTTCTACTCTGATTATATGTGAAGTATGATAGTATATTATTTTCTAGTCAGAACGAGGGTGTTCATACGACATTCGAATTGTATGATATCAACGAGCGCGTACGCGTTCGCAATCCTCCAAAACTGTAATATGTTTGCTACTTTTAATTCAATAGTTGTACTTCGAAATATCATGATATATATCGATAATACTGTTACAAGAAGTCATGCATTTATTTCCACCCTAGCGAAGCATAATCTAGACTACGATCATTTATTATTCTGATATGAATCACTGTATAAGCAACTAAATTGGCCTTAGACCGAGAACAATGCAATCTTGATACTACAGCTCAATTGTTTAGGTGAAATAGTGGGGTAAATTCATTTCTTAAAGCGGTCACCTGGTAACCATAGAAATACGTGCCTACACATTTAATTCACTCTGCAAGCCTTTGTTTTGTACAGCAAAGAGGTATAACACCCCTTCCCAAATCAAAGAAAAGGAATGTTTGGTACGCATCGGTAGCTGGAGGCGTGTTAGAGAAAATCGAACGTGCTCGCCGCAAGTACTTATACAACAGTGTGCACGTCTCTGCTTACGCCAACACAATTGTTACCATGGCAGCCTCTGACAATTCCGTCAAAAAGCTATAGGTATACTGGCTAAGTAACCATATTTAGTCATATTTCCACACTGCCCCCTCTGAAATGGTCGTTGGTTAATATATTTTCTTTATACATATATACTTTTTTATTTGACCTGTGATTCTACAAAGACAAAATTGTCTCTTCTTTTAACATGATCATGAATGTAATTTTGGTGCTTAGGTCCAAGAAAACGTCATATCTTTGCTGGGGACTGCACAGAAAATGTAAACATGGCCACTTCCATGTTCGTACGGGACGCCGCAAAAACAAAATTGTTCTGTCTCTTTGAGTGATTGGTGTGGGCTAATCGGTGGGCCATTTCTTATGATTTATATATCAAATTAAACTTCTCGGTGTTGCGAACGAAGTAGTACATATGAAATGCTATCATTTTGGTTTCCTTTAACTTAATATTTGCAAGTTTGCATCCATTCCATACAAATCTCTGTCATAGAAGTTATATCATACTGGTAGACTCCCCTCTCAATTCTTGGGTTAATTCTACAATGTAAGTCTGGAGACTTGAGACAAGACTAGTAACGCCCACTCCCTCCAATCCAGTGGTCAGTCTGGTCAAGGGGCACCCAGTCTAGTCTAGCCAGGCCTTGGCACTGTGCCAACTAGTCACTACTACATTGTAAGGCACACAGCTGCCTTGCCCATGCCAGCCACTAGTCAAGGTCGGTCGGGTCACATGACGCAATCTTAAAGGTACACAATCAGTGCAAATAGTTTGAGATGTAGATGTAGACAAGGAAATAAAGAGATGACACTATATACCCCTACACGTACCTAGTTAAAGGCCCCACTTGTAAATATACAGAAAAAGAAAATAATGAGAGAAAAATAGAAAGAAGTATAAAGCCAGAGGCATGGAGGCACGTGCCCCCTAATAATTTGATAAAAACAATAACAAAAATATCAAGTGAAAATCTGAACATTATATTAAAATAAGGAAATCAAATATATATTCTAGTGCGCTCCCCCCCCCCCCCCCCCACCCAATCAGAATGATTACATGTCTGCCACATCACTGAAGAAGGACACACATAGGTCTTTGCATAAAAGTAAATTAAAGGTGGTCAATGCAAATCATGTAATAACAACTCGTAGATGAGGGCAATAAAAGAACGCTACGTTTTACTGGTAGGTACGCTTCAAGAAAGTAAATACAAAGTTATCCTATGAACTTCAAGGCAAATACAAAAAAAAACACAGAAACTTAAATACAAAATAAGGATATAATTTGTAAAAACAAAACAAAAACACAGACGATATAGAAGGGAGGCAGTAAGTAAAATGGATATGACTTTGAATTTTAAAACAATCAGACAAATGTATGCATGTTTGGCTGTGGAAGCAGTTTATGCACTGTATTTGATTTACATTTAGAATTATGACTGAAGTTAATTATATCATTACATAACAACCAAGATATCTAACTTGCTGCTCAATTTTTTTTTAAAGTATAACTTTTGACATGATGAAGACAATTACTGACCTGATCTTATCAAACATGTGTTTGTTGTCAAGCCAAATGTGACCATCACAAATCGCGTATCAGACCTTTTGCCAAGAAATACAAGGTTCAAAGAGATAAATAATCTTCAGCTACAATAAATTTGCTCGAGCCAAAATCTCGGAATGAACTTCCTTGAAAAAGTACACTACCAATCACATATAATACAAAATAAATGACATATCATAACATACTCCGGTATGAATTTAAAACATTTTGTATAGTGCTAATTTAATGTGAAAGGCTGAAAGCCACCAAATTTATTGGTCTATAATATAGCCCTAGCCAAACAACAATACGTTTGGAGATGGTTCACTAAATTATATGAAAAGTGACTGGGACATGAGACTAGCAATGTACAAATACATCAGGTCACATGAATGTGTATAGTCTGTTGCCAAAGGCTATGTGCTATGTACAGTGTATGTACTAATGTAGATAAGCTGGCAAGACCTTGCCACCTAATCTCCTTTCATACATACACTATCTCCAACAGCATACAATGAATGTCCTGCGGCCTTGTGTTGGTCAAGATAGCTCCTAATGTAATATAATGATGCCCCTTTCACATTGTACAATCAGAATTTAAACCACTGGGGAAGCAAAATGCAACAGAGCGTCGTCGTCGTCGTCGTCGTCGTCGTCGTCTTCTTCTTCCTATGCAGTGCTTACCCAGACTTGGAGATTACGCACTTGTTCGCGACTAATCTGTGTAATTCCTTTTGCACATTGCCTATCATCCTCGGTATTGTGTCTTCACAGGATTATAAAACCTAGTTACTTATTTTTCATCATTTTGTATGTGCTTTTCTAATTTTTTTCTTCACATTTTCATTCCATTAGTATACAGTCAGTTGTCATGTTAACTACCAAGCTCTCCTCAATATCCTATGGATAGAACATCCCTATATTATGTTTCAAAGTCCAAGCATATTTTTTTTCTCCAAATAGTAAAACTTGTCACATTGTTATCTCTCGATGTGAATTGTGTGCTACATGTACATAATGAGATGACCATTGCATAGACAGTCCATTGTGGTCAGACAGCCAAGGTCGTCATGAGATACATAATCAGTAGCATTTATTGGGGGGCATGTCCTGTGATAAAGAGATGGTCACTAAGTACAGTACTGCCGCCTGCTGGGGCTTAGGGGTGAAGCATAGGGGTGTGTTTGGAGGGTCTGTTTTGAATTAAATTCAATTTAATATATTATTTCCAATATTAAAATAAAACATCAACAATTACAAAGTATTATAATGTAAAAAAAAAAAAATTAAAAAAAATCCCCTTGGCTTGGGTGACAGTGCAGGGTGGTTGGGTAGTTAATCATTATTAGTGTATGTGTGAATGTTGTCTGGTCATTTCACAACTTAAAATATTATTAATTCATTCAAATGAATGGAATCTTTATGGAGTGTTTTCCCCAACTTGTATCAATTTCTATCCAAGTCCATGTTATGGAATCAACTTTTTCCCCCAAGTACACTAGGCATTAGAGACATGAACAATTTGCTTGGAGTCGGACAGTGATTTTATCAGAATTGTAGGGCCAATGGTCATTAAAGGTGTTGTTTGTGAGGAATTTCTTATTTCTTAATAGACGTTTGACAAAGACCTTTGAAATTCCACTCAAATTTGTCTAAGTCCAAGGGCAAATCATTTATCGCATCTTTTTGACCGTAATAAAAAGAATGAATGATACAATTAGTCTGTATAATTGTTTGATTGGTAACTCTTCGAAAGGTTGGATCATCTGAGTGTGAAAAGTCATAAAACCTTCTTTTAGAACAAACTGTGTATATTAGCACCTCGGATCAAAACAAAATTAACTAAAGGCATTCCACAGTAGCCTGAATGTAGATTGTAGATTCACTTGGAAGATGTACAACTTACATGTACAAAGACCCACAAGTGAGAAAAGTCATAAAAAGCTTTATATCAAGCCAACACTACAATATATCAGACAATAATTTAATAAGAATACACTGCAAACATTCCACAGTAGGCTATAGTTCTATAGTTTTACAATAAATAAAGACTAGCTATTATTCCCAACGACCACAGGCCAAGGAGAAACACTTAAAATAGTCCCCACGCCACATCCATTACCAAATAATTACAGCACACCAGATTTGACAAGCACGTTTGTTGACAGGAGTTGTTCGCACAAAATTAAAACTTAAGGTTGACCCAATGTCCCACGAATGATAAGAAGTTAATTACCGCAGAGGTGTACAAGGCATTTGATTATTCCAGCCAATTATTTTTTGTACAGCAATAAAATTCCTGAGATGCATGTGTGGTGGGGCAAGGTTAAAACAGTGAGTAATGGTTGAAGCGAATTAAGTAATCGGATAAATAAAACATTAAACAAAATAATTCACCTTCGGTTGTCTTATGTTTGCTTTCTGTGATTCATGGTGAATACATTTTGCATGAACATGATTAAAGACAGGAACTTCGGAAAATCCTCCAAGTTTTATGGATTGTTTCAACACTCATCCACAAATTGACTTTGGGGGATTATTACTAAGCAAACAAGGCTATTCTTTCTTTCCTCTCTTTTGGTCAGCCAAATGATCATCAATATTGTATTAAACATGAATTTTTCCCAATTGAAAAATACAGTCAACTCTACCTAAGTCGAAGGTGTTATACCAGTCCTTTTGCTTTATTTTCTATTGTTTTAACCTTACATAAGTCAATTTCTTTCTAAGTCGAAGCAATTCATTCAGTCCCAACAGATTCGACTTGGGCAGAGTTGACTGTACAATGGAAACAATTTCCTAGACGTCATGGTTTCTGCAAACTTCAGAGTCTATGAGAACTTAAAACTACAACTTAAAACCAATTAAAGAAACTAGTTGAAAACTAATTGAATTAAACTGCTTGAAATTAATTAATAGCCAACATGAGTTTTAATGTTGTTTGGGAGATTAACTTGTGAATTTGTTATCATGATTAAATGCATGAATGACACTTGACAGAGTGTTTGTGGGCTTGTATGTACATCTAGCAAAGGAATTTAAATCTTTGAAAGGATATATTTTCGCCCAAATATTTCATTCATTCATTTTTTTTTGATGATGTAAACAATTCCTGCTTCAATTTTCGTCCCTGACCCAGGTCCTAGAATGGTTATTACAAGCTTGTACCAAAAAAAGATTGTTTATTCCCTGACAAGCACCTTGAATTGCTGATAATAAACCAGAGAGAAAGAAAACATGGCAAAACAAAGAAAGCAGACACCTTGAAATGGTGATAATAAACGAGAGAAAAAAGATCAGAGAGAAAAGAAGGACTTGAAAGGAATTTTGAAAAACCCTGGAGGGCCAATTCATTGAAGACCAAAGTTATACGATGTCATGGCCCAATGGCCTATTATCCAAGACCCTTGAAACCTCTGAACTCTGTTCTTGTATTTGTGTTTTCCTTACCTCAACCTTAGTAATAAGTTATACAAGAATACTGGGTAATCATAATTTGTCGGGACCTATTTTTTCTTTCAGAAATCAAATATCTGAAAAAAGGATTGTTAACCTCAAATAGTTTGCCAGCCCCTAAAATCTGGGCGCTTGTAATTCTCTGGACATGTGTGTGACACAACTTTTTACAGTCCAAAGCATCGTTACAATATGCCCAATTCCTTGAATATATATTCCCTAGGCCACACATACAGCTTAGTTATAGTTGATTTTATCATGAACCTGATTTTAAGAACAAAATGGCACAGTAGGCCATTTGAAGATCAAAATGAAAATGCAAAATTAATCAATTACACTTGATCATTCTTTGTGCACAGCGTATCAACCACTGCCCAACCCATAGCCCATACTCCAAATTGTGTTTTCCAGGAAAATTGGACAGTCTCCACAAACTTGGACGGATATTGATGAAACTAATTACTTAAACTCCGCTCAGCGAAGCCTCTTCAATGGTCTACCAGCCGATGCATCTTTTCTGGTCTATGGACAAGAGGGCAAGGTTAAAGATGGTCATTTTAGGGTTACCATGGTAATGCATTGGTCCTCCATCATGAGTAATCTCAACATGTAATTACTTCTGAGAACTGCGTGTATGGATAAAAGAGCAAAGTGAGCAAGGTTAGGGATAGTCATTTATCGGTTACTATGGTAACATGTTGGTCTTCCATCCCTGATGAAAGTAATATAATTACTCCTAAGAAATGTGAGTATGGATAGAGGAGCAAGGTGGGTAAGGTCAAAGATGGTCACTTTAGGCTACCGTGGCAACGTGTTCGTCATCCATCATGAGAAAAATAATAACTTCTGAGAAGTGATGATTGTATGGATAAAAGAGCAGAGTGGGCAAGGTTGAGGATGGTCATTTTCCATCACCATGGTAACTTGTTTGTCGTCCATCATGAGTAATATAATTATTTCTGAGAACTGACCGGGTATGGCCCAATTTAGGACAAAAGCAGAGAATGTATTTATTTGAGAATGTGTGAGAATGATTGTTTGACCTGACCTATAGGCTATAGATATACACATGGCAAGGGATTGAGACATCTATTATATTAATACGGTAAGCTTCAACCCCCCAAAATGGTTCCCACTCGAGATATCCTCACCCCGAGGATTCGGCGACTCCCCGACCGTCGCGATCGAAGGATATACGTTTTGCGGAGGACAATAAGGCATTCCCGAGTCGCTCCCGCCCCGTGGTCGTCGTCCAGATCGAAGAAAAGGGAAAGTCAGCAATGCCAATTGCCCGTTTAAGACGCCGAGCATTGACTAACGATTTATCGCCGTAAAAGTATTTGTAAGAATATAAATTGGAGTAGATAAAACAAATAATATATCGAGAAACCATTTTAGATATAACACGTTGCGAAACTACCCAGGTTTTGATAAATATCAATATTTATATTACGCGGATGGTATGGTACTGATCGCTATTGCCGATTGGCATCGTGTTTGTAAGTGCATGGACGACAAAATGCGACAACTTCAATTTAGCTGCGGTTATACAACGCGCAATGGCTGTACAGCCGTGTATACACGTCGCGCAGTCATCAAATTACCCCACCGAATCGTAGTTTATTTGCATAGCTCACTGACCTGCTGACCATCGTCTCTGGTCACTATCTATTCGCCCTACCGTATACGATACTATAATTGCGCCAGCTTGTGGTAAGATGTATTAAGTCCGCGAGCCCACATGCTTTGTACACAGCTGAGCGGGCGTGCAAAGTGCATTGAAGTGAATAAAGCGGGGTGGACAATGGTGGAGCAGGGGAGTTGAGAAGACGCCTGGGGGTTGGGGGGGGGGGGGTATCTGCTCATTTATTATGCACTGCATGTATTGACGGCTACTATTCCCTTCAACCATGGAACTCCCATATCCTTGCTTCAACGGAATATATCATCGGGTTTCACAAAAATATGACAAAATGTATACGCCGGAGAACTTAGATTGGATATGAAAAGTTTATGGGATGCATGTATATAGACGGCTACTATTCCCTTCAAAGGAATATATCATCGGGTTTCACAAGAATATAACAAAATGTATACGCCGGAGAACTTAGATTGGATATGAAACGTTCATGGGACATGACGGGTTATGTGTCATGCAGGCAATTGGAGTCGCGGGGGGGGGGGGGGGGGGGGGGGGGGTCAGCGGCGAAACTACTGTATATTAGCAAGTACACGAACATAGTGTACTGTATCTAATTTAATATATTTTGTTATACATTGGCCGGATATCGTTGGACGGGACCCTAATGCGTCGGGGCCCCGTCCAACGACGGGTTGCGGGGCGGGATTGAGTCGCCCGTGTTTATTTTGTCTTATACTATTTAAATTATGACTCTGGGAATAGTAAAGATTTAAAGTATCGTT
The DNA here is from genome assembly GCA_037951105.1 of Echinarachnius parma. Lineage (NCBI taxonomy): Eukaryota > Metazoa > Echinodermata > Echinoidea > Clypeasteroida > Echinarachniidae > Echinarachnius > Echinarachnius parma. Next base: position 161,829 of record JBAMJV010007109.1, read on the forward strand.
ATGTCATCATCGCCTCTCTCTCACAAAAACCCGCGGATTTCCGCGGGTACAGCTATTCAATATATATTCATGCAAAGAAATGTATACAAATTCCACACAAAAGATGCAAATAATAGCAGCAGAACAACCGATTTCCATACAACCCTGTAACTTAAAATGTTACAACTTAAATGGTAATTCCATTTCCAGAGATGTTTTAGTTCAGTAATTTTTCCATTTTGTATTTACATTTTTGGAGGAGTGTATGTAAAGTTGTACAAAAAGCTTACAAATTTGAAAACAAAAATCACTACAATTAGTACTACAAAGGTTCCCCATGAGGCTGTGAATCATGTTTCCTAGAACAATACCTGCAGTTTGTTTTAGTTTTGAAGAAAAAGACACTTAAATAATTAATCCCAACCATGTCCTCAAAACGGGTTTAAATTAAAAAAAAAATTTCACTGCTCATGGATTCTTGTGAATCACACTTCTTTGAATAAAATACCTGCAGTTTATTTTAGTTCGAAGAAATAGAAACTAAAACTTAACCCATGTCCCCAAACATGTTTTTAAATACAAACAAAACTTCACTGCACATGGATCCTGTGAATCATTCTTCCTCAAACAATACCCGCAGTTTTTTTTATTTTGAAGAAGAAAAAGAAACTGAAATCATTTGAATCCCAACCATGTCATCACATTACTTGCAGTTTCCCCCCAAGGTCTCCCCCAACTTCTACTTCGCAGAAACAAAACTGATTAGATTACATATTACTGATTACTGACCAGTTGATAAGGAAGCATTGTACAATGTAGTCAAAAGAAAATGTCATAATGAAACTAATCAGTCGCAGAACCTTGACCTGCTGATTTTATAGTCAAGCCAGGAACTGGAAGAAAAACTCTTTTTAAAGAAGTTTTAGTTTCTTGTTTTATTACCCATTCCAGGAAGTTGCGTGTTTGACACATAACCTTGGAGCTGACATGCAAGGAGGTGTGGCCACTGCGATGTCCAGTGACCAATCAGAGACTGACCACCCTGGACTGAAATCCACCATGAACTGACCAATCAGACAATCTATAACAAACACCACAAGAAATTGACCAATCAGGGTCCCTGGACAAACTCTGCACCATTAACCAACCTATCGGACAAGAATTAACGGACTTATCAAGAACCCTGGACAAATCTCCACCATTTAACTGACCAATCAAAGACTACTTAATCAGAGTAAGTGGTAACTGACCAATCAGGGACCTGTCTGGACCAATAACTGACCTTTAGATTATATGCATATTGAGTCTGAATCCCTGCAATACATGGGACAATTGGTCACCTCCAGTGCTAGGACTTGAAGATGGAACTTACATAAATACAGTCTTGCATAGATCTTTGAATACATGCAGGTACATGAAAATTAAAAGTGCATGAAAATTAAAAAGTGGAAAGTGAAAAGGTTTTTCAACTTAAATAGAAAAGGTAAATTGTTACTTATGACCATATTCGTTGCTGTTGATGCTTGTGTTGTTGTATAAGACTGGTTTAGAATTACAAGCCAATTGTGATTAAAAAAAAAAAAAAAACTACTAATACATTTAATTTCTTGGAACACTGGTGGGTATCTACATACATGTATACCAGTATGTCTGAAATATATGTATCCTGTTAGATATGCAGATACTTATTGCTTTCACTTTACAGGGACAAAATTAATAAACTAATGTGAATTCTGTTTTCCTCCATATATGATTATGCAAAATAAAAACATATAACATAATTATGATAATAATTATTTGTATTATTTATTTTTGGGGAAAAAAGTATGTTGTACATAAAACTAAGAAAGAGTAATTTTATTGATCAGTGGTGATTGAAAAGATAAACACAGGAGTTGGAGTGACCATTAATTCCACTTTCTTTTACAATCTGATTTATTAAGGGAACATTTCAAGTTGAGTCAAACATGTTTGTATATTTCTACTATCAAAGGGATATATAGAGAAAAGTGGCCTTTTAAATATCAATTAAAAAGAGTTTGTCTTTATTAATAGAGGCTATTGAAAATAATCAAAATGAGACTGACTGTATGTGTCATCTACTGGCGTTATGTAATAGATCAGTACCCGTGTCAAGAACAGAGGAAGATGTGATAACGAGATTGAGAGACAAGACAAGGTCGAATGATAACAATCAAAATTCACAAACTTTCTCTTTATTTTAGATTTTAAGTCTTTGTGGCTCAACTGTTTGGATGATAACAATTAACATGAAAATCTAACAAACTTTTTGTTTAATTTTGTCTTTCTCGCTCAAGGGTCAGTACATGTGCTATTGTGCTGGCAACTAGGGGTCTCTTTTTGCGAATCTCTACTTTTATCTTGATCAGATTTGGCGATATTTTGGTGTCCTGCATGCATAATTGTTTGTTTCTATAAATGAAAAGCATCCTCACTCCTATAATTTTGTAAAAAAAAAAAAAAATTATCACATTTTATGGAAACACATGCTAACATGGGTATTGGATGTCCATTTTAAAACCTATCCAGACTAAACAACACATCTGCCTTTGTTCATAGTTTTAAGTTTTACAAATCTAAATCATATTGCATACAAATCCGGAATATCCAATTAAAAAAGTTTCTTCCCCCTAGGCCTAGCCATTGCTCACAACCTCTCAAAACGAAAACAAAACTCCTGGCGGGGGAGTCTAATCATGTTGAGCTCAAGGTCTTCATGTTTTGGACAACAGCTCCCCCTGAAGATTGTTAATGGCCAGGCCAACGGCCTTGGTTTGTCTGGACACTTGAGACAACTGGACAGCACACTTTGGTCAGTTTTGACCCCTCTTCACACCAAGAGATAAACCATAATTAACCACTTAATATCCATAGTATCCATAATACTTAATAGCAGTCCAGGTTTTGATCAGTAAAATGAGGTGATATTTTGGATTGCATTCATCTATAGACAGAACTTTCAGTTTCACAAATGGAATGTTTACAATGCCAATACATTTTTTTTATTAAAGCCACCAAATAATTGAGATATATTATTTGACTTGCCTGATTGAGCCACGAGTAACACATATTTAGTGAAAAGACCTGGATAGACCAGGGCCAGGGGTGAAATAGACTAGTCTAAACAGTTTGTTAGTTCTAGCCTTGTTTAATATTGTTTGCTTGACATGCTGTCTAAATTTAGAACGAATAAGGGTGCATCGACTTATCACTTATCTTCATTATTTGTAATATCATTTATAAATCTGTTTAAGTGGTTTTTTTTTCTCTTATTTACCCTATAATCAACATTTTGAAACATCAAGCGAAACAAAATTAGCCTAAAAGTAAAACGTGTTTAGAAATGCTTATTTTGGGATAGGCAAGTCCCTCTAAAATGAAAAGTGCCCAGAAACTGTTCAAATCTCGAGACTTCGGTGTGAAAAGGAGATTGGGCAGTAGTGGTCACTCTGTTTGGCAGGCCTTGAGCTCTCTGGACAATTTTCTTTTGACCAGTCCTCCACATTCTGCCTCATTAGTCTATAACGACAGCCTTGTATGTATTTATCTGTAACAAAAGCAGCCCACTCAAATGACCAAAATAGCCTTATTGATTTTAAGTCATGTTGCACAAAAGCTGGTATGAGGGTTAGCCATATGTAATGTAACACTACAGGACTGTTTCTTTTATGGGGAAAAGAATTTAATTTCACTTTTCTGATAATAGACTAAAATAGACTTTATAATCCTATTTCTAACAACTTCCTGATTTGGCAATAAAGGTTAAGGTCTTGGTATCGATATCTGTTTGTCCCACTCGCACGCAACTTTATTTAGTTATGATCCTGACCGAGAGTGAGAATTATTACAATTCTAAATATCGTTATAAAGGTTGCTGCAGCCTGCGCATTATTAACGGGTTAGGAAAACGAGACTAGGTATAATGCAGCCTGCGCATAACAGGTCAGGAAACCAAGACTACTACAATGTGTGTCCTTACAACTATTACATAACAGTCGAGCACAGATCCATAAAATTATGTTTACTCTTTTTTACTCTTTAAACATGTGAAATGTAGTGGTAGACATTATAAGGACTAGTATCAAAGTAGAATACATAATATAATACACCCACGCCAATTTTAAAGGCTGACTTGTATCAAAGTAGAATATATAATATAATACACCCACACCAATTTTAAAGGCTGACTAGCCCATATGACCAGAAAAGCTCGATGAGAAAATGGATTTGAAACTATTTTTGGAACACAATTCTAGAAAATCCTGAAAATTTGTATATAATTATACATTTCTTTCCTTTGTCTCATCTCAAGAGTGATTTGATTTAGGATACATATATTTTGTTAATTTTTCATCATTGCCCCTCAAATATTTGCAAGAAAATTTGGAATGTCATTAAGGTACAATGTACTTAATTACATGTATGTGTAGTTTATGATTTAAATTGCCAAATGTGCAGTTCTAATGACAAAGTAATACAGGCCAAATTTCTCATTTTTTTTAGTGCTTGTCATTATTTTTTAAATTCCTTCTTGAATAAACAAGGAAAACTAATATCTATATAGACTATAATGAATACTGAATAGTTAGACATACAAACAAAGAAGCAATTTGGTTATAAAAGTCAAAAGGCATCGACAAATCTCCAAGCAGCTTTTTAAAAGTATCTTTAAACTGAAAATTCATAAATATGATTTACTGCTCATTGATGTTATAATCAAAATAAATATTCAAAGCAATGTCACAAAAACGTCCTACATTTCAAGGAGAAGAAGCCACTTCAAAAGGCAACCCACTCAAAAAGATACCGAGCAAATAACACTATCTTTATTTAGAAGTCTTTATCAAATGTTCATACGGGTTCACAACATAATGTCATCGTCCGCTAAATTACAAATGAAGGGAGCGTCCCAAGAGATAACAACAATAATTATGAAGAACTTGCCCAAGGTTGTATTATTTAGAAAAACAAGCAAATATAGTAAATTAGACTTTAGATGAGATATTAACAGTGGTAGATAAATAGAAATGTAAATATTTGCATGACATATATAGTTAAAAAATGAGCACAACAAATGTTATCAAAAGTAATGTCTACATTGTTCTTAAAAGTTCAAACTGTTTTAATTGTAGTTTCACAATTGAAAACAAAAATCAAACCAGTCATTGGGGCTATAACTTTTGTAGGGTTTCATCAATTTGTGTAATTGATTCTTCAAATCTTCACAATTGTTGTGTAACTCGTGTAAGAAGAACAAAACAACAATTTGTTTCTCATCCAACTTTTGCTCACACTATCATCATTATGAAAACACCTGGGGTACGAAGTCTAGCAGTATCAATTATCCTGAGGTGACCTTCAGGGGGAGCTAGCTGGATGTAAGCAGCTTAGGGCAGTGTTTGCCGCTGTCCTAATAGGAAACAGAGCACCAAGGCCAAGCCTAAACAAGCTGATTACGTAATACCTCCTGATCATCTGATATATCAGCTAGATTTGCCCTCAGCCCTGGCTGGACTCTACCATTGCTCAATGTCAGAGGGGAGGGCAGCATGGTGTTGTGAGGTAAGAGAGAGATAATATGCGTTTACATACATGTACACGTATGTAAGAGGGGAGTGCAACATGATAACCAGAGGGAAAGGTAATGAATTAAATGTTGAGAGGGGAGAACAGCATTGTCTTTTGTGGGGAAAATCCACACAACACAATGTAATTACATTCAGACGATACATCTTTAGTTTATCCCCAATTCTCAATTGATAAAAATGATACATTATAACATAACGTAACACAAAACTGAAATAAAGTTTTCTTGGGCTGAGAAAACAAAAATGATTATAATGAAACATCCTGAACATTTCAAAACAAGATAAAAAAGGATATTCCATTTCCATGCAGAAAATATGTTCAGCCTTTGGTCATTTGGTGGCCGAAAGCACACAATTTTGCTGGCCCCTGGAAATGGAATTATGCAGTATAGTCATTATGTAGTTTATAAGGAAAACCTTATAGACTTGAAGTAAATATTTTATTTATTTTTGTCATTAATCTTCTCTGCACAGGGGAATCCTGAGCTGAGAATGAGATGTGTAACCCAATTTTCAGTGCAAAACATTTCTATCCATTCATCCACTCAAACTTCAGCTACGGACCATTGGCTTGCATCCATACTAAACAAAAGGGGCAGTGACCGTCATAAAAAAGAAAAAAAGAAAAGAAGAATGAATGCAGGGATGACTAAAAAAGGACTTGAGACTAATTCTCTTTGAATTGATACCGCTGGCTTTGAGAACTGGTCATGTGGCAAAGGGCTGGTTAGAGGTTACCTAGTTCACATCGTGATTTTAGTCATGTCTGAAAACGGTCTTATAATTTAAAATAACAGCCATGATGTGAAGGGGACAGTGAGTGGTGTACGCATCCACAGAGGTACGTATTAACTGTGTGTCCTTTACTCCTCCCCCTTTACTTTAGTCTTTAGCAAGAAACTTGCCTAAGACTTCAGTTTACATGACTTCAGAAATAGTTAAAATAAATAATAATTATGACATGAAATGGGTCAATGGGTATGATAAAGTGGACAATATCTGTGTATCCTTACAATTTTTTAAGCAGACTTAAATGAATACAATACATGTATGCATTCTGAAATGGTTTAACTTTAAACATCTTAGGGTCCATGGTTTAAATAAGTAACAACCATAATGTGAAGGGGTCACTGGTCAAGTTGGACACACCCTGCACGGCCTTTGTACAGAGTGGCATTGCCCTTTGGTGGGCAGTGAATCAATGGATGACCATGAGACAAAAAGGGCCTAAGCCAAACAGCTGAAGCGAAAGAGAGGGACTGAATTGACCATGGGCTGACCACAAGAATGCAGGACAATACACAGTGGACAACACTAAATAGTGGACATAAGCTCGTACAAGAGGACTAAACATGGCTTTACTGTTTACAGATTTTTAGTTTACTACTGACCACATACTGCATAACTATATTTGGGCAGTTGGTCAGTTTTATACTAACTCCTTGGTCAGTTCTATACTAACTCCTTGGTCAGTTCTTGAGAGATAGCTTACACATCTCTGATCTATAATAATGGAATGTGTGTATGTGTTCCCTTATATATGTTTGTGTATGTGTTTGTTAAGGAGTGACTGTGTGTGTGTGTGCTTGGCTGGTTGCTATGGACATGGAGTGCATATAAATGTATGAAGAACATGTTTTTGCAAACAAAATCATTATTGATTTGGCCAGAACAAAAATCATACTACATTCTACACTACTTAAAAGTACTGTGAAGAAAAAGTGCATATTTATAAACATACACCATTTTGATTTACATAATTTTGGTATACAAAATAAAAGTCTTGTTAATTTCTTCAATCGAATTAGTACTTTAGTCTTTTGTACACATACAAAAGAGGCAAGGATGACAATTTAAAAAGCCTGACATACATGCTTGATTCAATAAATTGTTAAAACATATCTTGGAGTTACTCTCAAATGTCCAAGAGCCTAGAAGTATGAATACTGAATATATAGTAAAAGCAAAGTTGTTTATGAATTTCTATATTATATATTTGCAAAGGCGAAGGAAAAATGATGTGCCCAAATGATTTGACCTTTTTTATGACTAGTATGAGCACATTTGTCTATTATGTAATATCTCTGGGCTCTCAAGGCTAATGAGTGTCCCAGGATTAATGGAACAAAGAAACCACACCTCTCAAGACTCAAGGAGCTAGGTGCTAGTCTTGGCGTACAGGCTTTTTAGCAAAATAAATAGCAAGTACTGACCAGGGGAAAACAATTGAAACTGATTTTTCAGGGGCTTCTTCTCAAGCTTGCCTGCATGAAAATGGCACTATAAAATTTGTTTTGCACTGAACTCTAACACTGAACTCTATATAATTATGCAAATTACAGGGGCACTTTTGGGCATTTTCGGGGGCTAATTCGGTAAATTCGCCCTTCGCCCTGAGCCCCCGTGTATCAAAAGAGCTTGGCACTAGCCTTGGTGTACAGGCTTTTTAGCAAAAATAACAGGTACTAAGACAACCCCGTATTCAGCCATATGAGACTCTCTTTCCAGTCCCCTCATCCTGATTATGATGTGATATTGATAGACACAGAATAATGACATGTTTACCAGTTATTATTCAATGGAATCTCTCTTGCTTGTTACTTAGAAAAGATGATTATTTTTAGCTTTGTAAGTGTTCATAATATAATTTGGCAAAGTGGACTTAATCTTTTCAAATTATTTGGGGGTGAATAGCGTATTGCAATAAAGATCGCTTCAAGAATTGTCCATATTCATAATATGAAGTTTTATGATTTTACTACATGAGACATATTAGTTCATCAAAGTTATTTAATTCATGGATTTTTTTTTTACAGGATATCCTTGGATCATTTGGATGATTCATGCTCATGTCTGTTTAGTCTGAAATGATAACTTTGAGCATGCAAGTTAAGGCATCTAACAACAAACACAAGTTAACAACAACAACAACAACACTTAAAATGGTTTGAAGATGGACCTACCTTCCAGCATCATGCCCATCCTGAGGCACTTCTGGAACCGGCAGAACTGGCAACGGTTCCTCTGTGCCTTTGTCACTTCACAGTGTCCATTTCCTACACACGTGTACACACGCTTGTTTTGCACTGTTCTCTTGAAGAAGCCCTTGCACCCTTCGCAGGTGATGATGCCGTAGTGAAGTCCCGTTGCCTTGTCGCAGCATATGCTGCAGAGCATCAGTGACTCGTCCTCATCAGAGTTGCTCTCTTCGCTGTGCCCCTGGCTGTCTAGCCCGGAGGACTTCAGGGATGAGGCATCCCCTTCAGATTGAGTCCTCAGTTTGCCGGCCTCCGCGGCTTCCCGCAGGAGGTGCGGCGTCTGGAATGGAAGGTGGGGCGGGAACGGGAAGTGCGATGGTGCTGTCGAGGTGGGGATTCCCGGACCTGCCGAGAAGGGCGAGAAGAGGAACGTCCCCGCGGCAGTCATCGGCGACGGCAGGAAGCCGGAGTGCATCGACACGGGCGTCGAGAGTGAGTTCAGAGGGGACATCCGGTGCGTGTGCCCCGGGGACGATAACGCGGAGAACGGGCTCAGCGTCGACATGGGCGACTCGACCCGCCCTACGTGCGACGGGTGCGGACTCTTGAGGAAGTAATTGTCCTGGGCCCTCTGGGTCATCTGGGGCTGGTTGGGCATCAGGCTGGGGACCACCAGGAGGGGTGGTGGGGGCATCATGTGATGCGGAAACTTGCCCATGTCAAAGTGACCCTGGTGCAAGTGGTGGTGAATGTCCATGTCACCAGAGGTCCTCGGCGATGCTTTGTTCAGAACTTGGTCAGGGCTACTGCTGATACTGTCTCGTCGCTGTTGCTGATACTGTCCAGGAGAGATAGATTCTTGATCACTACATCTGCTACTGCTGTTATTATTGTTGTACTTGCCTGCCCATCTCTTGGAGGGCGGAAGCTTCAGAACGGATGAGGGGTCTTCGTTGTTGTTGTTGTTGATGCTGACATCACTCAGGGGTGAAAGGTCATCGGAAGCTCTGGGTGGTACCTCAGTGATATGTACCTCCAGACACCGCTTCATAGTGGCTCAACCTACAACACAAAAAAGGAAATAATCACATTTAAGTTAGTCAAATCATAATACTTTTTACTATAAAAAATATTCTCAATCTCTCATAGTCACAAAAGATAACAGTTATGCAGTTGGATTATGACAACTTGACAAGTTTTATCAGTAAAACAAACACCAAATCTTCTTACAACAAATATTGATCGGGTAAACTGTTTTTTATGTCAGTTCATATGCCACTGAGACAACATGGAGTTTACTTTCTCAATCCATGACCAAAACTACAATGTTAACTATTAGGGTTATTGTTAGTTATTGCAGGCCCACGCATTTCAGAGAAAATATGGTCATAAATTCTGCATCTAATATTATTCCAGTTCCTTGTTCCTTTATATTAAATTGTAGTTCCTTGTCCAATTCTATCAATGCAACATTCCGATTCAGAATTAGTCAATCTAAATCCTGTTGATCTCAGTTCATACATTTGTACAAGTATCAATTATTGATCATACTTTTTTTTAAATTGTGAATATATACATCTGGAAAATGCTAAATTCAGTCTCCCCTGAAGTGTATATGCGTTTGTAACGGTTTGAAATAAGTACATTAAAGGGAGAGATCCACTTTTGCAAGCCAAAATTCAAAAGTTGCGAGGTTATTGTCTTATATGAAAGGAAATGTCATTTAATAGCATGCCTGAAAAAATTAGGGCTTGAAATCTCTTTTTCGTGGAGTTATAGACCTAAAACTGAATAAACTGAGGGACGTCGGTTAATTAGGTACATACGTATTTTCGGCCGGTGAGTAAGTTTGTACATAGATTTCACGGAGTGCCAGATCGGTATGCATGACCCCTACGTGACCCGCGCTAGCTACGTGATTCGCGCATAAGTACTACTGTGTGAGCGTTTACCAAGCAAAATACCCAAACATCGCTTAAACTGACTACATGTAATTATATATTCTTTCTTTTTGAGATCTTTTTCCGTGACATACGTTAACAAATGTCGACTTCACAATAACTTTACGAGAATTAGTACTATATTGTTGTAATATTATGCTAAATCAGTTGAACTCCTTTATTGACCGATATATAGTTTAAATGGAGGGACGCATTCGTTTTTCATTCGTAGAATCCAAATTAGAGGGCTGTTCGCTGTGATTTGTTGTTTGCGTGTTACATTGATCCCCATCCGTCAACTGAAAGCTGTTCAGACGTTTTGTAAAAGTGGACCTGTCCCTTTAATAAGCATTATTTGAAATTATATAATTCCTACATTATGAAAAGTAATGTAATGTTTTAGTGAAAATATGAGCATTTAATCATATATGTAAAAAAATGAACTTTGCACATGGATAGTTTTAACTCAGGACACATTAAATAGTAATAAATGAAACATAAATGTCATATTTCTGTTTCATTTCACCTATTAATCAAGTTGACACTGGCAGTAATATTTCATTTCCAATCATAAATCATAGACACTAATACATCAATCTGGTGATTTTTCAAGTCATTAGGGATATATGGAGCATGGCAAAATGCCTAATTTTCCTGGTTTCACGCAGTGTTTCCATAACCAAAACATTTCTTTTTGGATGGTAAGAAAACCACCCATTTCCTTTTGCAAAGGCAACATAAATCTTACAATGTCTGACGGCAATTGGCACCTCGACGGCTAACGATGCGGCTGGGGGCACGCTCACAACAATATACCCCATTCATCTAACCTTGAATAGGCGATCTACCCCCAAGGAGACCACAACATTGCGATGACAGTGATCGAGTCAAGTACACACACACACAAGCGCACCCACACACACACACGCACACACACCCACACACACACACACAGCCGGCCAGCTAGCTAGCCAGATTCAAAGTCCATTCGTGCATTTTCCCCCCAAAGTCAAACAGGACAAATAAATTACTCCAGTTTCATTTTCTTGTTATTTATAAAAACACCTCTCCTTTTTTACTCCCTTCTCAAGGGACTGTTTTTTCTCAAGTTCAACTCGGCTCATGGCCGCAAGGGGCAGACATTTTCAGGGCAATCGCTGACTAATATCATAGTACAAGAGAGGGAGAGAGAGGGATCGAGAATTTCTCTTTATTCATTATGACCCGACAACCCAGTTTGATTCCCCGTATCTAGATGAAAAACATCAAGTCGCTCGTTCTATCTTTATCTCCGGCGTATTTATTTGTCGGCGCGCCCCATCCCGCTCGCTCCACGGTCAAGTTCGCGCTCGTGTCAATGAACTGGCGCTGCACTTGACTTGCACTCACTCGCGGTGCATTGCTTGCCCATTACCGCGGCGACTTGCCTACAAATCGCCCGCTGTATTAGAATCCTTCTCACAAGGAAGTAACTTAGCTATGCATGTCCGGAGATTTCTGATTTCCATCATGCATATCATTCATATAAAATGCCGCACGGAAGTATTATTGTTGGAATGTTTGCCGACTATGTAAATTGTAATCGCGGAAGGGGAAGGTCATATCTATAATAGTTTCATGTAATATGCATTTTCAACGAAAGCTTGCAAATTTGCAAGCGTCCGTCGTCCGAGAAATATCAAAGTTTATCGAGAGGGGAACCGTGTCATAAAAGTAATAAATGTACAGCATACCACCCATGCGGCTTGCGCTCAGTACGATGATTATGGTGATGATGTTGACATTTAGTCATTTATTCTTGTTACTCTTTACAATATCCCAACATGACTGAGCGTGTAATACTTGGGATTTATAATATACCTTCGAAATTATAACACACGCGCGAAATATCAACTTGAAATTAATACATTCTATTATTGGAAAGGAATTCAATGAGAGTCATAATGTGGCAAAATTACGCTGTCAATTTACTTGTAGGTCGATTATTATTGTCGCAAGGATTAGATATAAAATGACTGAAATTGAAAATATCTGAAATGTTATAAGAAAATGTGGTTATTATATATCAACATGTCTACTATACTGTTTGTCTTTGAGATATGCAAACCGCTTGGAAAGATTTGTTTGTTTTTCTAAATAGGTCTGCGTTCGTAAACATAATTATCATAAGGTCAGAAGTCACGAAATGTTTTCACGCGGAATGCATTGAGATTATATTTTCCGAGCCTGGCCCCCGAGGCAACTGAACGAGTAAACAAAGGACATAACATTTTTGCAGAAATCAAACAAATATATTCCCCATGACCTATTCAAAACATGGTGGTGAAGTCATGGCTAATAAAATATGAAACACTAATGAACCATTCAAAAAATACATTCAGTTATAAAACTTAAAAGGATTCGAAAATCCTCCTTATGCGCTGGCACACCACACGCACAGTATGACTGTATACTCATTTCGTGAATTTGCATGCATTTTTATGTTGCATCACATATCCATACATTTACGGGGAGAAAAATCTCACCACAATCGCATAAATCACCCAGTCATTCACCGAAGAAGGCGGAATATTTATCGTTAGTATAGAACGTTGATGATTATTACTAATACATGTGGCTGTCTCGATACAATAGCCAAAATACCATTCCCACTTTTATAGCGATTATAAGGTTCATCTCTCACATTCACATAATCCATTATTCCATTTATAACCTTTAATGATCACTATATCATTCTCGGTGTCATGAAAAGGGCACTTCCATGCACGAAAACAATTCATAACACTTCTAGTCCATTGTGATAACAAAAACATACATATTCACATTAATGCGAGACAAATATTTTTCAGCCGCAAAGCGCCCGGATTAAATCATCAACATCTACAATTTACGCCGACAAGGACGTCGATTTCAAAATTAATTCATATTATTAAGAAGCAAAATCTACGCTCTCGTCGAGGAAAACAGATACATAATAATTATAGGGATATAAAATATAGGTCTTATATGTCATCTTTCATCAATTTTATACATAAAATAGAAGTGGCAGTCCCTTATTTATCGCTTAATACACTAGGAAATGATTGCGTGCTCGAAACCGTTCACCAAGTTCATGAGTCTATTTATGGGTCGAGTTCACTAGGGAAATGATGTTAAGGATATCAATGTTCTCGGAAATTGCGGAGAAAAACAGGCGAATTATTAATATCATCACCGGGCGAAACTGAAAACAAACAAAAAGGGCGGCGTTGAGTGCGTTTGTGACGTTGCATATTGGATAAACAGTCATGATAAAACATGCACGATCTCACGTAAACATTTTGCGTTTACAAAATTTGTTAAAACAAAAGATTGAGAGTCAAAATGGGGCCTTATATCGGATATAGCAAAATATTCTTCAGCGAGTAAGAGACAAACAGATGAAAATACATATAGACCATAAACAACAAAAGATTGTCAAATAGACATTGTCTACTTTGAAATTTAAACTGAACGCAAAAGGCTGACTTAAATGTCTTCGTATTTATTATGGGGAATATACATTTTTATAATGACGATTATCACCTAGAACTACGGTCAAACAACCAACGTCTGATCTGGAAATTGTTATTGCAAAATATTTAGATATCAACTTCTATAAATAATTGCCACGATCTCGAGAAACCTCAATATCAATCTTCTCCACTTAAATTAATATCAATTTCAACAGAAGAACGTAGATATAAAAAACAAACAACAAAACAGAGGGGGTCCGAAAAGGTGACTCAAACTCAAAGCCCTTGCAACTTTGATTGAAGATCGAAAATAAGATCGCACTTGTACAAAAGTGGTTGGATTACGTTGTCTCAAATTATTGAATATATTATAATTCTTATTACAAAAAAACACAACATAATTGTAAACCCAATTTGTAACAGTTGAGTTTCGAGAGGATTATCTTCAGACTAAGTCACGATACTTGTACTAAAAAAAACACGTGCAGATAAAAGAAATGTAAAAAACAAAACAAACGGCTTGTTCTTCATCTTTAAAAAGATTCTTACTCGAGATAATCATTTTAACAAAGATGCTAATGAGTTTATGAGTTATACTCATACCGTAACAGTTGTTTAAAGATTTTGAAATCAAAACATTATCCCCCAAATTACGAGAAGACGGTTACATGATAAACTCATGTACACCAAGCTCCCTTGCGGAACCATCCAGCTCTAAGAAACCCAATGGGCCAGGGCAGGCGGCTACCAATCCGACCAACGGGGGTATTAATCACCACCATTCTCCGGCCGATCCGGGTGGGTGGCGCATACGGTCTTTGGGGTGTACAGTCAAAAGCGCGCCCATTATATCGGGATGGTGGTAGTGTAATAATTAATGGCCGTACAATGGGGGAGATGGGCGCGTGGTCTCCACCCCTTCATCCCCGCAGTCAACGTGCCAGGCGGGACGGGCCGGAGATCGGCCATTCGTCTCCGCCGTGGCCCGTGGCACTAAGTCACATTTTCGTCATTATAAATTATGTTACGTCTTTTGTTGGAGCTAATTTGTTCGTAATTTCTAACATATTTGGATAAATATTATTTGTGTAAATCATCTCAATAATATATTTATGTGACATAATTACATATTTGTCCACAATATTAACGACTTGCGTGTTTTTTCCTCTACAGATAGAAAAACAATTATAGTGGTACACAACAACAAACTTAATCCTGGAGTTTCTTAGAATTATCCCTTCATGCCCTAATGGTTTTTTATACATTTAATTTATATAATCTTATATTTGTAACAAAGTCAATGATCATAATATTTTCTGAAGGGGTCAAGGGGACCTAAATCCAACCTATTACTATTTCAAAAGATGTGTACGTAAAAGCTTTACGTCGGGCGCTACAACTCCAAGTCTACAATAACTTTTCCAAACGCATAATGAATTTGTTTATAATGAAATAACGAACCCCAGTATTTGTACTTTATGCATTAATGTACTGCCCCAACTAAAAAAAATATCAGTAGCCTGTAGGCAACTGTAACGATGTTACGCTGTAATTCTCTGCATATAGGAATATAAGTTCGGAACCACTGAATATTTGCATGATTGGTGACATACATTGGTGATATTGTACAGGAACAATTCACGTGATAAATGTATATAGCACTATAATTATTATCTTGCAATCTACCTCTTGCGCTTTTTCTTGAATTCTCCACCTTAGTTAAAGAGATCAGAGTCGAAGCAAAACATGCATACTAATTTAAACAACATTTATTTTAAACATACTATACAAACTGACAAAGAATGATAAAGGTGATATAGATTATAGATAATAAACAAAAGCAATGCTAAATAAACAAAATTAAAACATAATTAATGACAATAATCACAAGATAAATACACAAGATATTACTAGAAGTATCGTGTACTTTAACTGATAGTTTTGCGAAGTTAAACTAGTAATATGAGAAGTTATTATATACCTGTATCGCTTCGATATAGAGGAAACGAATTAATACTCGGCGACAAAAATATCGCCAACAAAAACCGATCCTAAATTCGGCATGGGTTGGATTGGGGGCTGCAGCGATGATGACTTGGACTTGGAGATCCACAAAACCAAACGCCTGGTGTTTCCTCCAAGAGACGTATAGCCCAAAAATAATAAGGCACGCAATCTTTCATCAAGAAAGCAGAATAAGCAGACCTCACAAAGCGATTGAAAGTCAGAATTGAATAGAACATAGGCTTTTCAACTTCACTAAAGCGTGAAACTAGACGATAAGTCCATCGATTTTAATAGAAGACTTAAGTTAAACTTGAAGATGAAAAAAGCAAGCACGCATGCAAAGTCCAAAGAAAGGATTAAACAGACGATGCGCGTTGCATCCTCTAAGCGTAGCATGTCCAGCGAACTTCATACGATGTTCTGTTGTGTTGTGTTGATTGAATGAAGCGGGCAAGCATTGTATTGACCAGTGCAGTGTCCAGACATACTGTATACTAACACCCCGCAATTGACGCGCCTGGCTGGACAAATACCGATTACATCATAGTATTTGTGCGAAGCGACCTTGGGAATGAAGCTGTGACTGACCAGAGACCGATACAACTGACCAATGCAACGCCAGACTTTTGTCTCACCGATTGATAGCTAGACTCTTCGCAGGAATTATAGCGCGGCTATTTTGTGACAATCGCCGCGATAGGAGCGCAAAAAGCCAAGGTAAATAATAGCAAAAGAGAAAACATCGAATGAGAAAATATTGTTTTTGATTCATGTAAATGGGCCATAACAATCTCTGGAGCAAAATAATTACCCAATCATATCGTAAATTCATAAACACAACAAGGGATTTTCCCACACCAATGAGTCCGAGCATTGACGGATTTCTACGCCGAGGGGCCCGGCCGACCTTGGGTTGGCTTCTCCGCTGACCAGACTCGACACTGGGCGGTCGTGGCTGCTGGATGGCGCTATGCTAGTTCGACGCGCGGAGAATTCTGATTTTTGTTGGTGTACGCAAGAAGAAAATGTTACAAATCCACATCTAAACTGGAAGAAACTGGGAAATTATCATTCCTTGTAATGCTGATAACAATCACCTCCGTCGGTTATTGTAAGCCAGTCCCCCATGCATCGCGAAAAATTGTTGGCAGCCGATATAATCCTCCTCTCAAAAACAATAACATTGTCATCGCTGAAACAAGGAAACATAAATATTGACCACATAAGATTAATATTATTGAAGAAATTAAAAAATACACAAAATACGAGGAACAGAGTGGAAATTCAAGTAACCATATCCGATCAACACCTCCCGAAATTACCTAATGGTTGAGCCCCGTTTGTTGTGTATCCTTGTCCTTGGCAATGGATATATCCGCATTACGAGCACAAGAGCGAAGGGCACGGACAGAAAGATAACGCCGTGTATACAATCCAAGCTTCCACACTAGCAATGACTTGTCACTGAATTGGAAGCGAAACACGGCCTCCTTTCCAGCGGAGGGGTTTACTGTCGACTAGTGCGCCGCCCCTGACCGCATAATGTGCCCGTCGGCGTCTGCTTGCATAGAACAGCTAGCTAGCTTTGCTTGTGCATTGAACGTGGGTTTTTGTATTCACGCTTTGAGCCCCCTTTCACGGTCTAGATGCATGTAGACTAGTTCGCCCGGCGGAGTTCAAGTTTCCGCGGTCGCGCGGTCATTACTCCCCGTGCACTCTCTGTGCAGCGTGCCGTGCAAACACAAGGCAGCGCACACTGAGCCGACAGGGGAGGGGAGATCGGGAGAGAGGAGGGGAGATCGGGAGAGGAGGTGAGAAGGAGGGGAGAGGGGGAGAGAAAAAGTGAGAGAGGGGAAAAGACGGGGGGAGATGAAACATTCACCTGCACAGCCGCACACATGTGCGTTACTCAGGGGTGGGGGAAGTGAAAGATAACGCCGTGAAGAAGGTCGGGGAACACGGAGAAAGGGTGACGGTTACGGGGACACGAGGGAGAGGGGGAGGGGCTTTGATGATACACTCACTTAACGACCGGGGATTGGATGAAAAAATGGAGAGATAATCAGAGAGAGGGGAAAGAGTGGGAAGGAGTATAAAACAGGAGGTGATGAGAGAAGGACTGGGGAGAGGGGGGGGGGGGGGGGCGTTAGAAAACTTCCATATCATGTTCATGCACTCGTACCTACGTGTGTCCAAACACACGTGTGTTTATGGGACGAGGGTTTGGTTAACCTGCATGTGTTTTTACCTGCGGATTCGACAACAAAAATAGGTGTGTAATCGAGAGAAATGAGGGCTAAGATAAAGAGGGGAAGGATGGATGATACGACGATATGAAGAGGAGGAGGGGTAAAATAAATAGACTACAAATGCAGGCCGTATTAGCCATGGACGGACGGATTCAAAGTGCACGGGCTAATCACCATTCATTTCATTACCGCGCCGCCGGACCGGGGGGATGGTGCGACTTGGATTGATGGTCATGTCGTTCGTTGCTGATATAGGGCCTGTATATTGGCGTAACTAGGGTCAAAACCAGCCTGGGGAATTAAGAAGGGGGTACGACTTTCTCCCAAGACGGGAGCTTGAGTTTCAATTTTGACGTCATGTAAATTGTATCTTCCCCTTCATAAATAAATGAATAAGTTAGTAAATGATCTTCTTCCTATATACCTGATGGTGCGGGAGAAGGGAGAGGGGGGCGTAATCTTCACAGGGGTAGGTCATACTCCCCACAGAGGGGGGTAATTTCCCCCCTGCACCCTCCCCCTCCTATTTGGCTTCGTCATCCATCGTGCTGATGTTTGGCCCGTCTCGAGTCGACAGTGAAAGTTGAATGACCATCTTCCAATGTCGGCAATGACCTTTCAGATGAATCGATCTCGACAAGGCTCTCAAATTTAAAGTGACTGACTTGAAGATCATCAAATGTGCGTGCGTGGGGGTGCTCCCCCCGCGGTTCGCCATTTTGAACTATATAGAGGCTGGTTGGTGCGCCATGCATAACACTGCCAGTGTGTATTTCGGACCGTGCATTCGCGAGGCGTCCGCAAGATAATTATGGCCCAGCGTGTCCGATTTATGAATCAGAAGTTCAGAACTATAATAAATGCTAGTTCTTGCAAGATATACCAATCAAGTTATGTAATTTGGTTATGTCCAATTGTTTTCCGGAATAAATTGATATTCAAAAGAATCAATCTCTATACTGTTCTAACAAATAAAACGTATCGAGAGTACGATATTGATGATGGATTTGCCATTATAGTAATGAGGTGTTTACTTTGATATTTATATCGCGCAATTTTCTCCACAGAAAATAGAAGAAGATGGCGCCTATTATATAATTGGCTAATTATCTATAGCGATTGTTAGATGCTGGTCTATTATACAAATGGACTGTCTGTTTAAATTTTAGCGACATATCGGGTATAAATTAGAATGCATATTTGTACAAAGAAGAAATATGTTTAAAATTCATCTCGGGAGCAAAAAGAACTAAATCATTGCTCTTAAAAACAAATCGCCTGATTAAAAGGAGAGTAAATGAAAAATGAATAATGAGTTTCTAGTAATGTGTATTGAGTGCTCCATTAAATCAATGAGGTGTTTGATCAGTGTTATTCGGTAATAACTCATTGTTTCTATTTTTTTAAATGGTAGTGAACACGGAAGGAAATATGAGAAAGGTGTGGGCGTATAGTTATTTCGTGATAATACAACAAAATCAACAACAACAGCGTCTTGGATAGTGTTGTGTGTTTTTGTCCCAGCTGTGACAACATTGATATACACATGATTATTGCGAAACAATCAATAACATAGAATGTATGATTTGGGGAAAATGGTATTAACATTTATTGTAAGACGCGTGGGTGGAGTCGCGAAGAGGAAAGTGGTGGGGGGGGGGGGGGGGGGGGGTGGAGGGGAGATTACGGTGAGTCGGTAAGGGGGATGGGGAAATCCTATCCAAAAAAGCCTACTAGCATCAAGATTTGTCTTGTAAGAACAGTTGCTGTAAAATACGTGGGAGCTATATGGGTGGGGGAAGAGAAAGGGGTGAGAAAGGAAGGGAAGAGAGAGAGAGAGAGGGGGAGGGGACAGGGGAGGGATAAAAGACCCCATTATCATGAAGATTTGTGTAATAATTTCGGAGAAATTGATATTAACAGTTGAGGGAGGGCGGGGAGAGGTGAGGAGGAGGAGATCAGGGGTCCTATATTAATAATAGTTCCCATTAGTATGAAGATTATTTTGCGTCATAAGTCGAGGGAGGGATTGGAGGAAGGAGGGGCAGGGGGGGGGGGGGAGCGAGGGATCCGGGGGGGGGGGGGGGGTTAGGGAACTGGGTATGTGGGGTCCTTTCCACGAGATCCCATTAGAATCACGCCTTGTGTAAAATTGTCCAGGTGAACAGGGATAACCCCATCCTTCTCTCCTCTTTCTCCATATGCACTGAGCATAAATAATGCGTCCATTATATTTGCACACGATCTCACCGAATAAACGCATGCACGGTCCAATTTCACTCCGATTTGTTGTGAGAGCGTTGGAAAAATTAACTTATTTGGCGAAGGGGAAGACCGAATTATGAGTTAAACAAATTTTCAGTCATTGTCGGAACATTTTTAGAATAAAAAATTGAACTGTCTATTTAGTGTTCCCTTTGATAGCTCGTCATAAAACTGGTCATGCTTGAATATGAAGCTTGAATATGAAATTAAATCGATATGACGTGGAAATAATATCCCCAACCATGCCAACCCGCACATTTCAGTTTGTTCGTAATTCTGTATTTCTGTATATGCTTGTAAATTCACCCCATTTTAATAACAAATAACACGTGGATTCCAAATATATAACACTTTTAAACAATATAACCATGATAACTATATTCAGGAACTAGATTTTAAAAACATTGCGCAAAATGTTGCATGTAGGCTAATAAACTTGCTATACGCAATTATACCAATGACGCATCTATATAGAATATAAGGGGAATTAGGCATATATATTACGTGAATATTACACCTTTATTATTAAAGTAGGTTACGTGCTAAAAATAAGAAAACTGCGGTTTTTTTGCTTATTTATTTCAATACTCGTCGTCTGTCGTCGATCATTCTGTTCCCGGAATATTACTTCCTTTTTAGAACTCATCCCGGATCTACACAATGACATGGCGAAACATTAACCCGTATACATGCACATAGCACAATCAATTGAATGTGAATTATTACACACGCTTCGTGTTCGTCGTATAGTAAAACTCGTTAATTTATCATGATAATATTATGTTGCTAGAATTGGACTTGATTGTTTTTTTAAACTTCATTTCACATGAATGAGTCATACAGACATTAATCACGTATATACCGCATGCAGATATAATATCCTGGATGGTATAGCTATAGGGAATTTACAAATACACACAAGTTCAGGGTGGCCCGACTATCAGCCTAAAATAAGACTCTAATAGCTTCGTGTCCCCAATTAAATGCGGTATTGTGAGGCCTGTTGGGATTGGTGACGAGTACTAGTCTCTGTATCAGATATATGCTAATGATATTTATTCCAATTTCAAACAACACATTTGAGCAATATTTGACATATAGAAAAACCACCCAAAATAAATAATCCCCGTATCATAGTCTATGGTATGATTTTGAAATTGATTCCTATTTTATAGTATTCAGGTTGTTCGCCATTTATATTTTTGTTTGTTTTAATGTTATATTGATTCATTTGTTAGTATCGATCTCCCCCTCCCGCCCCCCCCCCCCCCCACCCCCCCCTTCAACCCCACTTTCCTCCATCATGTCCATTTTTGATTGTTTGAACCTCCTTTTTAGTTATTTTGGTTTATTTCAATTTGTATTTATCTAAAGATAAACAAAAGCTTATTTTTAGTTTGATGTATGTGATCTACGATATATATATGGTACATAACGTGTAGGTTACGCTATACGTATTGGCGGAGGATGGGGAGGGGGCATATACTAAATGTAATTCTTTATTGTTTACCATATTGGTTTTGTAATGTCTTTCGCAATTATCGAATTATCTTGAGGGGGTAAGCGCCTCCATGCCCCCGTAATTACGCCACGGGTTATATACCAAAGCCACATCTTTATATTTTCTTAATTGGAGATTAAATAGAAACAGCATTCTGCTAAAAAGATTCACCATTGTCAGTCACTCAGTTGATAAGAAACCTGGATGTGCGCCCTCTACAAGTCATTTTGCCCAGTCATTTTCCTTAGACCGTGTTCGAATCTCTATCGATCTAAGGCATTGTATAGAGATTTCCGGGACTTCTATTTCATTACATTTTCAATACTGATTATGAAACGAAACAACACATTTTGCACCAAAATTACTTTCCCTAAAACTAGCAAATATATCAAGTCTTAGTTAGATTGTTAGCGATGGAACGGAAAACTCTACACTCATGCATATTTTATACAGTGTCATTATATAAAGACAGGAATTACACTTGTCATTACCCACTCATTTATGTTTATTCAGTCGTTAGTTTGACTAAGCTATCAAACTCATCATCGTATAAATCTCATTTCCTTGCAATAATAATTAACAGTTAATTATTTATTACATCAAGTTCTATAGCCTTCGGTATAGTTTTGCGGCGATTACGTTCGAGATATACAATATTCAACGTGATACATTTAGATTATATAAAATTAAACCCTTCTCCTTTTCATATGGTATACAGGACAAAGCAGTTCGAACATTAGTTATTCATGAATGATCGTCGCGGTGACGTCATGAATGACGTAGTTGTGGTTTTTGCTTTAACATTGTTCACAAATCCCGGGGGCTTATAACTCATTATCATTGTTAAAATGACATTTTGATAATATAGATGGATAATACTGACATCTCAATTTGGAATAGACGTCAAGCAGCCAACAATTAGTTATATGTTCATTTTCTTGTTCTTCTTCTCCTTCTTCTATTTCTAAACCCACTCGTCTTTAGGGGATTGGGAGGGGGGGGGGGGGGGGGGGGGAGGGATTGTAAGAGTAGAATGAAAGCAACATTTCCTAGGTATCAATTTTTATCGAATTAGGTAGTTTAATATTTTCCGAAAATGACTGAAACCCTTCAAAGCTGTAAAGGGCCACACATGACATATGCCTGACTTTGTATATACAACAATTTTAGATGCAATTTTCAGTAAAAGAAAAAACAGCAATAAAACAATTTCTACAAGGATAAATAAACCTGCCCAAGAACTTTGACAAAGAGTGGGCCTCACCTATAGGATCGAAATTGTTATACCCAAAATGTATACATAACAAAGGTGTTAATTTGTCCTCTGTCTTACTCTTTATAACTTTTTAAGGAGCTGTGAAAAGAGTGAATAGAGACTGCAACTGATCAACTCTCTATATATCTCTGCCTCTTCATAATTTGTACCCCTTTCTCCCCTACTCTGTCACTCTTTTTGTCATAGAATGTATTTGGAAAGGACCAATTATGTGTATTGGTCATCCCTAAAACTTCTTCTGTTTTCCTTATATAGTCCTCTCCCCCTCCCTCTCCCTAGTTTCATGTATAATTGTAATAACTGTATATCGGTTAACCCTCAATCGACATCTTCTTCCTGTACCTCCCTATCTCCACCTCTTCTTCTCTCTCTCCCAATCCATTGATTATTGTGTAAAGAATATAGTTGTATATCGGTCAGCTGCCCTAAATCCCCTTCTGACTTCCTTCAACCTCTCTTCCTCTCTCCCTCCTTCTCATTCTATCTCTCTGCCTCTCCCGATCTCCCTCTCTTTCTGTTCCCCTCTTCCTCACTCGCCCTTCCATAGAGTATTGTCAACATGATTGTGAAAACACTATAGCAGCTATATCGGTCAGCCCTCAATGCGATCTAGGCCAATAACCGTGACCTGACCCAATTGTCAAGTTCATTGCCTCGCCGGTACCCCCCCCCCCCCCCCTCCCTCCCCTCCACTCAATCCGCTGGCATGGCTTAGGTTTCACTGGACATGACGCTGGTACTATAGTCGCTCTAGTATTTCGGTTACGTCCGACTCAAATTGTCAGCTTCCACTTTTGAAATATTAGTTAATTTTGATTTATTCGTACAATATGATTGACGGTGTTATTGAGATCGCATGCAAGTTATTTTTTTCTTCTTCTTCTTTCTTCAACATGTGTGCGTGCTAATTTTCTTTTACTCGTGCAATATTACATTACGGTCATACAGTAGTGAGATAATAATAGTGAGACTACATGCATACATGAAGTGTGTATACATGTATTAGTGGAAATGCGTTATATTTTCTACGGGAAATGTAAATTGGAGATTTGCAGTGAGTTGCCAATTACCAATTATCAAGAAAATATGTACACAATATGAGAGTAATGAAGGCCGTGACATTTGACTAAAGTTATGACTATTCAATCAATATGACAATGAAGTTAGATGCCCAATTATAATAGTAGTATGTATATATATATGTTGTCTTCTGTCACTCGATGTATATATACGAGTCATATAATGGCGTTTTTTCATCACTGAAAAACGTTGTGAAGCATCGGTTTGTATTTCCAAGTTAAAGGGGTAGTACAGTTTTGGTAAGGCTGAACTTTAGTAACCAAACCTGGACAGTAACATTATAAACTAATAATTATAACTCCACCATGCTCGAAAGGTATACAAAATTACAAACGACTAAGTAAAAAGCCCGTTATCGTTCAAAAAGAGCCATTATAACAAAAGAGGGCGCTTTCTAAAAAGGCATTGGTTTCAACCATTTTCATACAAAATTATGCATGTGATGTTTTATTGAAATAATAATTAAATAGAGAGATCATCAACATCTATTTAAAAAACGCTTTTGAAAATTTTTGAAAAAGTGCAAGCATTTTTAAATTTTTTTGAAAAAATCATATAATTATTTGGGCCCCAAATAATTATAAGATCAGATATATTTATTGATATTTCAGCCGTTTCTGGGTCGATTTTGACCAAATAAAGTTTATTCCGCTATTAAAATTGCATGTTCTCTCAAATTCGACACTCAGTTTTTCATTACCTCACAACAAAATTGTGATGTGCAGCGCCCTCTCTACCAAAACTAAACTACCCCTTTAAGTATTTGCCAAACGCGAAATGAATACGGCTCCCCTTTACCAGGAAACAACAAAAGTCAATTGAAAAGCTATATAATATATAACGATATACATGTATTTTTTAAAAATCTCGACGATCAAGTTCTCTGGAATTGTTGTGAAACGGGGCGGTTTTTATTTTTGGTTTTTGGAGTGTGACAGCTCCGCCTCCATCAAGTCAAGTGTGTTCTCATCTAACCGTGCCCGTATCCTTGGATGGCTAGCTGTCCCCGCAATGCAGCCGTATCTAGAGCAACTTGAGGGTGATATAGCATGGTTAGGGGAGCGAAATTAGCATACATAAATGCCTTGACATTATTCCCCTTTTCTTCCCCCTCTTTTCTTCTATAATATCTTCTTCTTTCTTAGAATTTTCCTTTATATTTCCCTTTGATTCTCATCTAGTATTCTTTCGACTCTCCTTTTCTATTATTTTTTTTATTTAAAAAAAACTTTATGACGATTTTGCCCTCCTCTTAGTCTCTTAGTCCCCTACTTTTCCTCTTTCTCCTCATTAATATATATATTTTTTCTACTATTAAATGTCTACCTAGTGAATAGATGTCAGATTTTACATCAACAACAGGGTACAAGGGAAGACTGTGGAGGCTCGACATGATTTTAGCTGAATTTGACAAAGCTAATGGATCACTTTAAACCCTCATCCCATCCCCTCTCCCCTCCTCTCCTCCCGTCTCTTCTCCTCTCCTCTCCTCTCCTCTCCTCTCCCCCTCCTCTCCTCTCCTCTCCTCTCCTCTCCTCTCCTCTCCTCTCCTCTCCTCTCCTCTCCTCTCCTCTCCTCTCCTCTCCTCTCCTCTCCTCTCCTCTCCTCCCGTCTCTTCTCCTCTCCCCACCTCTCTGCCGTTCTCCCTCTTGTTTCTCCTCCCTTGTGATATCATCACTCGTCACCACGGCTCGCTCACGGTGTCGTATCACCATCACGGCCCAAAGAACTAGTTCATGTAGTTCTGCTCGTCGACCGAGCTGCGTGGTAACAGGCGTTTTGACGTTTTTTATCCCCCAAGTCTTTCAGAGATTTTCTAACTCCGTGAAAACATACTCGACTTTTTTTTCTTCTTCTCTCGATGGGACCTCGATCGCCCCCTCCTTGCCTCCTTGTCCCCGATTTCCAATCCTACTTTCCGTGTTTTTTGTCTTGATTTTGTATTGCATTGCGTTTTTTCCCTTCGATTCAGTATCTTGCGTATATAACCATTATATGTAAGCGAGAACATGTTCGTTACCGTGTTAATAGTGTTCTAATTTTTTTTTCATGGGGACTTTTGAATGAATGAATGAATGAATGAATGTAACATTTTGCAGATTCGATACGTAAACCTGCAATTTGACAAAAGAGTAAAAAAACAAAAAAACAATGGTAAAACTAAAGAAATACATATAGTGTGCTGGATGCCCCCCCCCCCCCCCCTTGCACACACACACAAACATAATCACGGCACGCGTCGGGTTTGTGTGTATTATGAGAATGAGAGCAAAAACATCATAACAATGAAAATCCTCGTCCTACTAAATATCAAATATCAATACAAAACATAACTGTATGTTTTCTGTATAACTTACTTTTTTTTATCGCAAACAATATCCACTTCCAACTTATGATGAAGTTCATCATCTAAGTTCATCCTCTTCAACAAAAGGTACGCCTAGACTGCCCCTTGTTTCATCAGCAGTGAAACCTAAAGTGTTATTCGTGACTGTGTAATGCGATCAGATAAAACGTGAATTGTTTGTTCCATTTGTTCTATTTACGAAAGCACATATGTCATTTATGCTATAATACATCAATGCAGTGAAACGGGGGATTGGCCCAATTTAGCAGAAATACGAGAAAACAGCTGTTCTTTTATCGGAGTCCCACAATATGAATGAATGACTATTGGGTATGATAACTAGGAGTCTGACAATTTCAAATCACTGAAACTGTGAGTAAGTAAGCCTTGCAGCTCTTTTAGTTGATCCCCATGTTTCCAATATCCCCTTATTTTGTAAATGATTGTAATCGATATGTTGGAAACAAAAATACACTTGAAATTGAAATAAATATCAAGGCAACATTATAATTTTGTGGACATCATTAGGACTGCATGCAGCTCGACTAAAAATGCAATTTATCGCGCAAACGTAACGTAATGCACCAAATTATACGGACCACCTTACCCAACCAAGACAGTTCATAATAATTAGCCTCCTGTATCCATATACACGGGTATCTCTGCAACACAGATCCAGCATGTATCAATGCATGCACGGCGCACTGAAACAAATCACCGACGGGGTGCAGAAATCTACCTTAGATATGGGCTTTAATCTACGATCACCGAACACGCGTATCCTCCGAGGGCGGAAAATATATATATATATATATATTTGATGTCGACCTACTCAGCTATCCGGATACCCTTCAATTCCCCAATTCATTCTCTTTCCCCGTCTTCCCCCCTCTTTCCCCCTCTTTCTCTAGAACTAGAAGCCTAGTTACTATTTGTTGCTCCTATTCCAGATCCTATCACCCCCACTTGCCCTCTCTCTTCCGTATATATGTTCTCACTATATAGTTTCTATTCTCTCATATCCCCTATATATATCCTCTCATATCCCCTATATATATATCCTCTATCCCACATTGGCTGTCTGTTGTTTACCCCCCCCCCCCCCCCTCTCTAGTTATTGCCATCATATCTCATATTAACCCGGATCATCTCTCCCCTATGCACCCATTTCCCCTTATATTCTATTCCTCCAGGTAAACCTCACTTTTCTCACCCCTTAACTGCCACTTCCCCACTCACCCCCTCACTCATCTCTCTTTAGTAATTATTTGTTTTTTTATATCTTTGACAGGTCATATCCGTTCACCCCCACTCTCCCTTATTATACTCATCTTACTGACCCGTTCTCCCCAGTCCCTCCTCCCATACCCCCTCCCGGCATCACCCCTCCCCCTTCATCCTATCTCACCTCAACCCCCTCTCTATCTATAGTTACTACTTTTCTTCTATCCCCGATAACCCTTCCCCCCACTCTCATATCCCCTCACCCCACACCCTAACCCCTCTCCCTGTACATCCTCCTCATCACTCCGCTCCTTAAACCCCCCCCCCCCCCCCATCTTCCCCCAGCTATATCTCCGACACCTCTCTCCCCACACCCATTCACCATAACCCCTCTCCCTGAACCCCACTCCCTGAACCCCCTCCATCTTCTCCTAGTTGCTATTTATTCTCATATCTGCGACACCTCTCTTCCCAACACCATCCACCCTTACCCCTCTGCCTGAACCCCACTCCCTCACCCCCTCTCCCTAAACCCCCTCCATCTTCCCCTAGTTGCTATTTATTCTCATATCTGCGACACCTCTCTTCCCAACACCATCCACCCTTACCCCTCTGCCTGAACCCCACTCCCTCACCCCCTCTCCCTAAACCCCCTCCATCTTCCCCTAGTTGCTATTTATTCTCATATCTGCGACACCTCTCTTCCCAACACCCATCCACCCTTACCCCTCTCCCTGAACCCCACTCCCTAACCCCCTCCACCCTTACCCCCTCTCTCTTCACCCACCTCCCTCAACCCCTCCATCTTCCCCTAGTTGCTATTTATTCTCATATCTCCGACACCTCTCTCCCCCACACCCATCCACCATAACCCCTCTCCCTGGACCCCACTCCCTCACCCCTCTCCCTCCACACCCTCTCCCATCACCCTCTCTCCCTAAACCCCCTCCATCTCCGACACCTCTCCCCCCCCCCCCCCCAACACCCATCCATCCTTACCCCTCTCCCTGAACCCCACTCCCTCACCCCCTCTCCCTAAACCCCCTATCCCATCACCCCCTCTCCCTAAACCCCCTCCATCTTCACCTAGTTGCTATTTATTCTCATATCTCCGACACCTCTCTCCTCCACACCCATCCATCCTTACCCCTCTCCCTGGACCCCACTCCCTAACCCCCTCCACCCTCACCCCCTATCCCATCACCCCCTCTCCCTAAACCCCCTCCATCTTCCCCTAGTTGCTATTTATTCTCATATCTCCGACACCTCTCTCCTCCACACCCATCCATCCTTACCCCTCTCCCTGGACCCCACTCCCTCACCCCTCTCCCATCACCCCCTCTCCCATCACCACCTCTCCCATCACCCCTCTCCCTCAACCCTCCTCCATCTTCCCCTAGTTGCTATTTATTCTCCAATCCCCGACACCTCTCTCCTCCACTCGCTTTCTCTCCCGGTCACTGCCATGTTTTTATTCAGGTCGGCCTAGTTTCGCCTCCTTCACCTTGTGTCTCAATGCCAGCAAATCGGGGCCACGATTTCTAGAATTACCCGCCGGTAAAGCCCTAGCGATGAAAAGATGTCAAAATACAGTGGGAGTCAAAAGGCTACATGTGAGGAGAGGACAACAAAACAAGAAAGAAAGGAAGAAAGAAAGGAGGAAAGAAAGGATATATAGAGAGAGAGGGAGGTGGGGAGAGATGAGGTAAAAGGGGGAGAGAAACGCGAACGGCAAACCATGGCAATACGTCACGATTCGTGAACTCTGTCTATGCACGCAGCACAAACCCCTCTGGATATCGAAAATGAGAGCAACATTACATGAGGGGAAACAAAACCGGACTAGATTTGATGATTGTAAATGGTGTGACCGGCCGGTTTGCAAGGATTTTTTTTAAGTTCTCACTAAAAACCGATCGGACGGAAAACATCGAATAGACCCATTAAGATTTCTTCGCGAAAAATATAATCAAGATCTCTTCCCCTTTTTATTTCTCAGATTTATGAACCTTGAGGAAACAGAATTAGAAACGCCTGGCACTTGTTGTTTTGAAACCACCCTCAAATACATTTGACAACATGCAATCATTCATGTTTTTTTTTACTCTACGTGAAATGAGAAAAACAAAAATAAGAAATTCGCGAAAAATAGGTTGACAAGAAACAAAAACCAAAAAATGTGTTTATATAAGTTTCAAGAAGTCATAATGATTTTTGAATTTTTATTTTAAACCATTTCTCTAAGTTGATTTGTTTATCCTTCGGGTTTATGTCAGGTTTACACATTTTCTGACTAGCACGAGCTTTAAAAAGGGTTTCTGGGACGTACCACCTGACAACCACGGTTCTTGGTGGCTCGATGGTTAGATTAATGGTCTATTAATCTGGAGGTCTCAGATTCGTTTCTCGGCGTAGACTCATTTCCGTTGCTCAATTTCATTTAACAATAATTTCTTATGATAAAAATATCATACAAATAATATTTCTTTGTGCTGAAACATAAATATGACATATTTTCTAAGTCGCATTTGATTAATTTCCAGTAGTTTCATTATGTGCTTTTAATATGTTTACGTTTTATAATTATCTTCAAATGTTCATGTTTTTTTTTGTTTTCCATTCTTTTTTTTCTTTGTGTGAAGATGAGTTAACTGCGCCCTGAGCACCTTTAAAAAGGTGGAATTGGCGCATTAGAAGACTTCTCTTTATTATTATTATTTATTTATTTGTTTTTATGTAATCCTTCATCTACTTTGAGAAGAGAAGCTTTTAGTAGAATGAATAATAAATGAAAAGTACAATTGAACACTTAACAAAAAGGGATTGTATTATGACATTTTTTTCCCATGTATAATGTTTAAATGAAATCACGCCTCGCACAACCACGCGCTAATCTCCAAATGTGCTGAGAGATTATCCTTACAAGATTTTCGCGATAAACTATATGAAAAATGGAGAAGGACCATTTTTTCACAAATTAGGATTAAGGAAGGGAACAAATTCGTATTGGACTGAAAGAAAATATGACTAATAAATGGTTTCATTAGCAAACTGGTAATCTACAGCAAGTAGTAGAGTAATCCATTGGTAATCGAACAGGATTGCGTTGTATTAGTAGGGTATTTACGATTTTGCAAAGCGATAAAAATGAATCAATTTAAGCTCATTTCATGCATTTCTTGATCGATCTGAATGGGTTACTTAACGAGAAAAATAGTAGAGAGAGAGACGGATAGAGAGAGAGAACTTTTTTCTTTGAATTTTCAAAGAATAACTTTCTTTACGAAGTATAATTCAAACTAAGAGTTTACAATAAATTAATAAAAAAAGGAATAGGTACAAAAAGTACAAGTTTTTATCATGAATGAAATGAACATTATTATTGCATTCCTTTAAAAAATTTGTATTGATATGGGAAATGAAGAGAAAGGGAGAGAATATGATGTTTATTTCAACAATTTCTTCGATTTTCAGGATTTAACGAAAAAGTTATGAAAAGAGAATGTTTCATAAAATATAGAATTATATAAAGCGCATACTTGCTAAAACTTATCAACATGATAAATGGAACATATACAGGAAGGGGGACGAAAGACAGATGACAGGGGAACGTCCTTTTTTCAAAAGAAAAAAGGGCAACAATAATATATACTTCCTTACATTAATACCTGCTTAGATATGCACAATTATCCGTGATTCATCCGTACCATGGTTTGCGCTTCATCACCCTTCCCAGGCTGCGTAACCCCCCCTTCAAAAAGTAAAGAAAAGAGTTTCCCTTTTCAACGTCTGTCATTCATCTTTACTTCGCTTGTCTTCCTGATTCATTCAACAATGCTTTCTTCTCTTTAAATGACCGCTCATTGATATGGTTGTTTAAAATTTTAGAGTCTTTTAGACGATTTCAAATTTGTCTTAGTTCATAGTTAAAATCGAGTAGTTATGATTCTTCTCCACAAACATAGTTGTTTATAGAATGTTATTCTTTCAAAATTGGTCTTGTTCTTGTTCTCCTTCTCCTCATCCTCCTCTTCTTCCTTCTCCCTTTTACCCTTCATCACGATGTTCTTCTTATTCGTCCTATTTTCGTATTCATTTCTCCTCCCGCTCTCCCTCTCTCTTCATACCTTCTTTCCTCATCCGCACACACATTTCCTAACTATAATAATAAAATATTGCATAAAAACCACGACCGTATATTAATGCATATACAATCAGCTGCAATACATGATGGTAATGTATGAAGAGCTCATACACTTTAGCTTCTATCCGTCCCATCAATCTATCTATCCATAGGGTCCCAATAGTCACGTCTGCGCCGCCATTTTGTCGAGCCAGCGCCGCAGTCTCTGCCGTATAGTGTAAACAGGGCGATATTCCCTTTTTGACGATGTCATTGACTTTGTGTGTCCCCATTTCCCGAGCAATCACCCGCCATTTCAACGAAGCTCGCCAACGTTTAGCATTTTTTTGTTTGCTTATCCGTCTTTCACCCTCTCTCCTCCCACTCCTCTCACATCATTTCTCTCCCCTTCTCTTACCCATCTTCCCCGCTCCCCCCTCTCTATGTTTAATCTTCCTATCTCAAGACAGCTAACCAAGGTTTTTATTTGTCATCTTCCTTGATATATTCTTCATCTTTTCTTTCCCATCTTATAGCCCGGTCACATATCAACGGATTGCGTAAATGGACGTCAAACGGAGAGCTAAATTTTCCATCCGTTCGTCTCCGTTCGTATGCGTTTCTTGTCCGTTCCTTGTCCGGTGATGTACGTTGTTCTATGTTTTGTACATAAAACAATGGAGACGACTTTCATCACCGGATAATTTCATTTCGCAAATTTTCTATTCGTTGGGCATTCGTTTCCGCTATCCGTTGATATCTGACCGGGCCATAAAGTTTTTATAGTTTACACCTCTCTCTCTGTTTTTTCATAGCTTGTCATAATTATTTTGTTTATCTCTCCGTCCTCTCCTGCAAATCCTTCCTCACCGTATCTCTCATTTCTTTGCAAGCCAGTTAGCCATCCTTAAACCTCTTCATGTGTATCTACCCCTCTTCTTATCCCCCTCTCCCTAATTCCTTATCCCTTCCTTCTCTCTCTCACCCCCATTTTTCCCTTCCTCCTCCCCTCTCATTCTCTATCCCCGTCTCTCTCCTCCTCTCTCCCTCTTCACTGTCCGTGGCGCCTGGGGGTACTTTATATCCCGATGAAATTCGCTCTTAAATTCATCCACCGAACCATATGAAAATGTATAACATAGCCGCTCGAAGACGTTTTGAACATTTGTGATTAAAATAACATTTCACAAGTCGGAGCGAATGTCCCTTCTGCGGCTAGAGACGACGTGTCAAAACAGTCCATTTCGCCGGGTTCAACGTTCGCTTGTACGAAAGTGTTATAGGGAGTCGTCAGCCCCCTTACTATGCTCACCCCCCCCCCCCCCCCCCCCGCCTTCACCACCACTACCACCCACAAATGCATTGTCACGGTCAGGCGTGCGCATTTCTACGATTACACATTATTTTACATCTGAGAATGTGTGAAGAGATTAATTTCACAAGACGCTAAAGTTTCAGAACTAATTTTGAATAAAATAAAACAAAACGAAACGGGTATTTTCATGGTCATGAACAATATCTAAGATTACACATTTCTCTCTGAGAATGTGGTGACGAGATTTATTTCACAGGACACTAAATCCCCCTCACTTACAAACTGAATTCAAAGTTTTTGTGCAAAAAATCAATGATAGTAAGCTTCATGAGAAGCTCAAATTTATTTTTTTTCTCCCAAAAGGCGCTTGATTCATTTTACAAATTAAAGCTGTCATAATTGTCCTTACATGCAGACTACTTTGCGTGTTCAAATGTTGTTCTATTCGTTTTCATTGTGTTGGAAAATAAAAGCAAGAACATTCACAAATGATTAAATTAGCTGAACTTGACCTTCACGATGTTATGATGGGTTTCAATGGTAGCCCGAGATTCATTTGATTTATCATTGTTCATTATTTGATTTCATATAAATATAATTGATAATAATATTGTTACGATCGAATGAATTTCAATCACTCGAGGTAAATACAAAAAAAGGCAATCATATACAAGGACAGAAAATAAAATGTTACACAGATACAAAACTAGACAAAATATGGAGAAAAAACATCAAGCCGTATATTAATGTTAATTATTTGCATATAAATGCAAATGACTATAATGGGCTGTCATTTATAACATAACCATCCGTCAACCCC
This sequence comes from Echinarachnius parma, assembly GCA_037951105.1. Classification (NCBI taxonomy): domain Eukaryota; kingdom Metazoa; phylum Echinodermata; class Echinoidea; order Clypeasteroida; family Echinarachniidae; genus Echinarachnius; species Echinarachnius parma. The sequence goes on from JBAMJV010007109.1 coordinate 196,036, forward strand.
CACGCAAAATGTTCGCTAATTTAGTGGGTAACAAGACTTAGACCAGACCGTGGGGTGGGGTGGGGCAGAGGTTGTTTGGTTATTCGTTTTTTTTTTACAGACGCATTCAATCAGTTTTGATTATTACGCCTGGGACCGCCCTTTTATCGTCACCATCCGAGAGACGCAGCCAAGGTTCGAACCCGTACGTGCCGCTTAGTGCAAAGAGCGGAGCTCTGACCACTTGACCAGAGCACCAGAAAGCGGACCAATATTTCACAGGGGGGATGGGGGAAACTGATACAAAAAGAAGGTGAAGTAGGTGATGAATTATTAAATTTCTCTCAATATGCTCAAATGGTAGGGGGGGGGGGGGGGGCAGCAGATACTTATACCTCGCCCCCATTATATATTCTACATACAGTATTATCATGGCGTGTTAATTAGTTTCTAGTCTCTTTTCTTTTTGTTCGCCCACCTTTGGTTTGATGCACACAAATAGAGAGCGTGACAATGAAAAAGTATGTAGATGGGGGCGGGCATTTATTCATATACATAATACAGTGTGGCCCAGAAAAACACACGGAATAGCATATATCCCATAACCTGGGAACAAAGCAACTGGTTTCATCAAAGTTAGGGAATCTTTTAGTGAGAAAATGATACCAAAAATGAACAAATTCGGTTATAAAAGTAGTTTTCGTGAGTGTATACAGTGTAGTGAGTTTATTGACACAATGTTGGGTTTCAAATTTTGTCAAATTTTAACAAAATTGTGGCCGGAAAAAATCGCCTCTTTCGCCTTGTAAAGTCAATATCCTTTTGTAGACGTGCATTCCTTATTCCCTGGCTAAAACCGCACATTAATGTAACGAACTATATGTATTCCTCACTGCTCAATCCTATGCCAGACGAAAAAGGTGGTTTTCCGGCGACAATTTTTTTGAAATATTGGAACAAATTTGAAACCACTTCTTGCTCTAGAAGCTGTAGAACGAAAACTACTATAGGTAACTAAATACAAGTTCTGATTATCATTTCTTTTGTATCGGTAAAAGAGTCCATATAAAATATTATAGTGGAATCAGTCGTTTTGTTATCTCGTTATGGGAAGTATATGCCGTTCCATTTTTTCCGGGCCACCCTGTATACATACAAAAGTCGACACGACTAGACCATCATTTCATCAAAACTATTATATCTAACTACTATATCTACTATATCTAACAAAATTACTGATCGTGATGGTATAATTTTTCTCGGGAAAATATTCAATATCTAGTGATTCCATTCCTTTGTCCTTTGTTATAGAAGTATGCCGCTCCATTTTTTCTTGGTCACCCTGTAAACATACAAAAGTTGTCAAATCTAGACCATTGGTTCATCAATATTTCACTAGCATAATCCGTCAGAACCTGCATGTTAATCTATACAAGAGTGAACTTGTCACACTTTCCATCACTAATCATTTATTCAAAACTGGATTTGTAGAATGAATAGAAAATTCTGTCATTTTTGTTCACTTCACAACTTTCTGCAATTATTTATGACTCTATTTATATCTGCTATGATTAATATGAAATTCAATTTTTCATTACAATTTAATTGTATGAAATATTTCAGATCACAAATCTTTATTTTGTACACTATCAATTTACTATTTATAATATAAATATTTTGACAGTATTTCACGCATTATTCTGTGACGTTAAATAAGTTTAATAATGACAGTATTTCACGCAATTAATACACACTTGAATAATTCTTAATCAACTTTAATACTCCCCAAAAATTAACAAACAAAACAATCAAACGAAAAAATAAAAAATAAATAAATAAACTGCCAGCACTTAACGCGAAAATTGGTCAGAGTACATATCGATACATATGATCGAAATAAATGTAAACTGTATACCTTCAAGTTCAACATGCATGCACGGCTTACGGATATAGTCGGAGAGGTTATAGTTGTTTTCCGATATTGTGCTATATACCCTTGCATGGGATATCCCTTTTCCAAGAAAATATTCAAGGGCAATAAATTCATTCAATTTGCCTCCATTTTCAATCACGTCACGAATATCGTAAGACGTGCAGCCGTGTTTTGAAGATTTGGGCGCGGGACGAACATTCATATGTATTGAGTCGTTTGTCGTGCATGTAGCCTGTATAACCTGGGGTTTACAGAAGGGCGAAGGCTCTACCAAATATAGATATTGTCTCATTTTAATAGCTCTATATTCTTATGCTCCAAATATAGATTGAGAGGGCGATTTTTTTTTTGGAAGGGGGGAAGGGGGTGGCTTTTATAAGCATGATTGCCAGAATGTACAAGATCTTTTCTATTTCTAACAAAAATGCGATGATTTTTATTCATGGTACAATGAGCTGATATTTCAAAGAAAGTGTTTGTTTTATTTGCCCGAATATGGGATGAATTTGCCGGAAAATTAAGTAATTTTGCCCGAAAAAAGCTGACTTTTGACACGCAATGTGCTGGTATTACCAGAATATGAGGTTATTTTGCTCAAATCTGAGGGGTGTTTTTGCTTGAATATGAGGTTATTTTGCCCGTTTATGAGTTTGTTTCGTTTTCCCCTGAATATTTTTGTTTCAAAACTCTCGGAGAGAGAGAGAGAGTGTGTGTGTGTGTGTGTGTGTGTGTGTGTGTGTGTGTGTGTGTGTGTGTGTTGGAGGGGGGGGGGGGGGTGCAGCCCCCATGACCCGCCATCGAAGACCTCAATATCAGGTCGGAAATCTCAAGATATAGAAACGAGAAACACGCGACTAAGTTATCTGCGGAAATGCGAAGGTGATTGCGAAGGTCTCTGTCGATTTTTCTATCTTGCAAGAAAGGAAACACGAAAAAAAAAGGGGAAAAAAGAAGAAAATGTTTTTTAAAAAGAAGAAGAAGAAGAAAATGAACTAGAAAAGGTGAGAGTAATCCCTGACCGAGTTTCCCAGCCAGGAATACCTGCATACTGATCAATGTACTGATCCCGAGCTCAGGCTTAGCTTCCGCGAGATCTGCATTAGTAATTTTTCCCACCGCTTTCAAGGAGCTTACTTAGCTTTTTGTACGACATGTACTACCTCTTTCCTGCCCGACAAAGCTATTATCCTAATGCCTTTTACAAGGGCAAGTACAAAATGAAGATTTTGGTTGCCGCAAAAGGCAATAATAGCCAGTTTTGAATTTTCTAAAAGTTTATAAGGCCGTTAACGTTTAATTGATTTAAAATGCAGTTTTAAATTATATTTCTCTCTTTATATAATATTATCAAGGCATATTTCATTTGAAGTTATAAACGCTTTCTTTGCAACATTTCAGCAGCTTCAAACTTAATGATCTCGAATTGAAACAACTGTAGATAATGAATGTTCCCATTTAAGAAAGTAACCGAGTCTTTAAAATATACAGTGTGCATTTCACCGCATTCAAATATCTTATAGCTTATATAACATGACCGTGATGACCAAGATAACTACTTATACATGGCCGACATAACCATATCATGAAATATTTTACAAGGGCAATATAGGTAGCCTACAACAAAATCTTCCCCAAACCAGTAACCGAGATTCGATACTTTAAGTGCCATGCAAATCTATCTATATCATAAAGCTTGTTTTTTTTTACAAGGGCAGTGTTGTCAAAAGTAGGTATATATTGAATTTCTTCGGGGTAAAAGCCTACCTCGAACCAGAAACCGATTTTGGGGAACTATAAATTAGAGTGCGTTTTCTCTGTATTCAATAAGGAATTGACTTATATATATATTGCCCGCAGAAATTATATCATATCGCATTTTTTACAAAGGTAGCGCGTAGTACAGACAGATGCACAAACAAACTTTCAAAACAGTCACCCCTACCGGAGAGATGACATTGTCTCACAATGTGAACACAGTGTGTTTCACACCGTGGACCACAGTGTCAACACACTGCGTTTTAACAGTGTCAATGCTCAACACATTGCAGCGTTCACAGTGTGTAAAATAGCGTGCTCGTGTATCACAGTGTATCAGAGTGTATCACAGTGTTATCAGAGGGTCCTCACAGTGTGCTCACAGTGTGTTCAGTGTGATGAGTGTTCACACGGTTACAACGCGCGAATTTAACATGGTCTACACTGTGCTCACACTGTAAAATAGTGTGCTCACACTAATTATCACAGTACTATTCTAGTGTGTTCAGAGTGTGTTCACAGTATCATGACACTGTTAAACAACGCTCGAATTTAACATGGTCTACACAGTGTTTCCACAGTAGGGTTGACAGTGTGGTCCACAGTGTATTCACAGTGTGTTCACAGTTTGTTCACACTGTGTTCTTTACGGTACGGACGGTTGCCATTATTACCTTGTTTCGGAACTAGATTATTTGTACTGACTTATATATTAGCTTATAATTATTACCTCTACAAAAAAAAAGCCCTACAAACTCATATCAAGGAAAAGTGAAAGGGCTTATATACAGTATGAATAAAAAGTCCCTTTCGTAAAGTTTGCCAAATCTTGGATCCTGACGATTATTTATCGTCTGAAAAAAAATATTATGCAAATAAATCAAGAGCAACGGTATGAACCGTGCGCGCTGAAACAAAAATTATGGAAAATAATATTTGTCAAGGTCCAATTAAATATATTTTCATTGCATTTTACGTGTTTTAAAAATGCTTAGGTGTAATGTATTATTTTCACTTTCATATTATTATTAGTGCAATGTATATCATATTCATTTGTATATTATTAGTAGTATATTATTTTCACTTAAACAAAATATCCGATTTCTCGTCCTACGTGCGTGCATGGATGCATTTGTAGGTTATCTATAATTTATATTATTATAATGGTGCCTCATACAAAAACTGACACCGGATCGGAATGATGGTTTGTGTATTTCTGTAATCTGATTCGCCACTGAGTGATTCAAAGTGCTATTTGTTGACTTTGTAAACAAATTCTTCTAAAATCGTCCCTATAATCAATCAAAAATAAATTGTGATTTTTAGCGAAAAAGTGAACAAATTTGTATTCATTTTGAAATGCTTTACTGTTAGTAATGGCGCCTTGCACATACAACAACTGACAACGGGATTAGGATACGAGTATTCCTGTAATGTGATATGCCCACTGAGTGGTGAAAAGTTGATATTCGTTGACTATAATCGCCAATTATGTTTGTGCAGAGTCGAATAATCCTCACATCCGTATACTTGTGGAAAAATGTAATCAATTCAATTTCAGTAACGAAATATAAATTTTACTTTGCTGAACATTCATGTAAGAATATTTATATATCTATGATCCAGTTTACAATTTGTAATATATGTTTATTATGAAAATAAATCTTTCTGCATACGAATTAAACAAAAAACTGGGATGCATTACATGTTTTCCGTATTGTTAATAATTCAGCTTACAAGTGCAAGATAATAAAGCAAAGTTTACGAGTCTCCCTATATCTTAAAGTGCCTAACTGCAGCTAAAGCAGAACTACAAATTTGATCAACCATTCATCAGTTTTTGGAAAATGTCAACAAAATTACTAGATCCCTTTATGCTTCATCGAATGATATGCTTGGAGATGTTCTCTACAAAAGTACTGTAACTTTTTTTACTTCTTAAAAAAAAAAAAAAAAAAGATATTTTTTTCCCCCAAAAAACCCCCCACCCTTCCCGTTGTCACCTGACAAACAAAAATAAAATCTTCACACTTAGTCAATAAAACACATTACCTTTAAAAACAAGGTTTCGAAAACCTTCGTAGATCTATGATAATGCTCGCTAAAACAGGTATAAGCCGAGCCGAGGAAATGGGGTGTGTACGATCAAATTTGTATCCGATCAGTTGGAAGGGCGTTAGGTTGATTCGAGGCTAAATTGAGTTCTGCAGTACCGTTGGGTGAGAGTGAGAAGGACGTTAAGTCGATTCGGGGCTGAATTGAGTACTGCATACCATATGGGTCGGAGCCTTCTTCATCATGTCTATGTGATTCCATTTTTTAAAGACAATTTTTATGTCAATGGTATTATCATAGTATGCTGCAATGATATATAAACTACGAAACATTTAATTATAAAAAGATCAATGATCTTCGCGTGTGTGCGTTTGGAAAGTATATCTTTTTGACATTGGATCTTTAGGTTATCACTTTAAGTCTACAAACTTATTCTCTATATAGTTATACGCTCAACGGTATTACCATAATGCTCCTCAATGTAATATAAACTACGAAATATCTAATTATAATATCATACAAAGATGAATGATATTCGCGTTTGTGCGTTTGGAACTATATCTTTCTGGCATTGAGTATGTAGGTTATACCTGCTAACAACATCCATGAACATCATCTCAAGCTCGTCCTCGAGCGATTCAACTGAAAAAGACACATTGAAAATGCTTCATGATGTGGGTGTGTGGATAATTTATACAAATTAATATTTTGTTGACTCTTGTTAGTTATACTTTGATGTCAACATTAAAATTAATGTTTACACAGGTGCTCGCCTATGGGATAACTTACCCGCTCGTATTTAATTTCATTTGTAAATGTATACTTTATTCGCTTAAAAATACAAACATAATTATACTTTTTCTTAAGGGAATATTAATTAGCTCATAATGCGGAACACAACCTTGTTTAACAGTTTCCCCCGCGAACCGAATTCAAACAATGGCGTATTCAAGCGCATTTATCTTATTTTGCTTATACACGATCATGACTTCCTGAAGTAAATTTTTTCGTACAAGGTTAGAGCTAGAATTGATGAAGTAACAATAATGCATTGTCAATAAATAACGCATCACGCATGTAATGCAAATAATCATCATACGAGCGTAATTTAACCATCACGAAGAATAATTACTATCACCTTGTCAATCAATTATTTCAAGGATAAATGTAAAATGAAACGGAATTGACATTGCGGAAGAGTAAAGTAACAAAGCACAGTCGGAACCCTTGACTTTTAGAAGTGCAAGAGCATTATTTGTTGTTGTTGTCTGTCTTTTGTTGGTGTATGTTGTATGTGGTGTAGGGGGGGGGGGGGGTGGGGTTGAGTCGACGCGTTGAACCTGTTCCTAAACATGTATATGTATTTGTTAAAGTTTTACCCACAGATATCGGGGCTGGGAGGGGAAGGGGCAGCTACCCCCAAACGTTTTGGAAACACCAATATTCACACCCAAAGCACCTCATAGTAATCATTTTGGTAAAAACCATCTAATTTTGGGGCCTAATTCAACTCGTTTTCGGGCAGAAAATGCCAATTTCGTTTTAAAAAGTAAATCAACTTGTGGGGGCTAAAGTCCCCCATATTTAGGCAAAATCTACTAATTTTGAGAGCTAACAAAGCAGCCCATTTCGGGCAAAATTAGCCTATTTTCCATGTTGGTCGAAGACCCTGACGACAGGAAGGAAGGGGGATGTTATTTGGGCGAACGACCTCCCATGTACCCTTACCGTATATATGACGCCCAAACACATCTCACATCTATAACCGTAACGCCTCCCCCGCCTGAATGCCAATTACTGACTTCTCCACTCGCTACACCATGCATGGCGCCCCACTATCTGGTTCCGCGTTCATCGCCACACAACATGATTAACATCAACTGTTTTCAAAGTTGCCCATTATAAATTAAAATTCAAGAGCAGCGGCGGACAAAAGAAATCAATAATTGAACTCAACCTTCCAAATCGAATTCCATCGCGTTTGTATTCAAAAGTTGTTTGCATATGAATGATATTCGCTGATGCAAGAACGGACTCCGAAAAGGTGGATAACTGAACGCCAATCGTAAACAGCTTATATAATTGTATCATTGTAGCAGCCATAAGTCCGCTTGTCCTTCATTTTTAGTTTATAAATGAAGAACATAACAAAAGTACAACTCAAAGCCAAAGCCATCGCGTTTGCATTTAGAAGGTGTTTGCATATAAATGATATTCGTCGCTGCGTGAACAAACTGTGACGAACAAAGAAGATAACTGAACGCCAATCGTAAACAACCTAAAACTATACCAGTCTATAAAACAAACATGCACTATCCTTTATTTTGGTATATGAATACAAATCATATAACGTAAATTCAATTTATGAATATTGAGGTTTGTTAACATATTACTTTCATATTCCGTGTGTAATGTCTTTTTATGTTGTTTAATATAATTCCCTTATTAGTAGTATGATACAAAATTATCGTCTTTAGATGTTAAACTATTAACAAAGTGACAAATATTTCTGTGAAAATGGGTAGGTAAACGCTTATTAAAGCTAAATAACAGCTTCGAAACGTTACAAAATCATACATATTGGCCTCACTAGTTGACTGATAATATATACACAAATATAATAGTATATAAGAACAGATTTACTTGGCAAAATTTGAGCCTAATATTGTCAAATGCAGAAACACAAGTCGAACGTTTCATACAAAAATGTTATGTGCCGCTGAGAACGCACCACATCTCCATCGTCCGTACACCCGTCTCGGTCCCACTATGTATGCGTGACTATACGCTGCGACTATGCGCAGCAACCTTCCACGTGTTTTCCCTGGCGTATGACGTTTATCGTGCGTACTAACTGAGTTTTTTTATTGCTAAAAAAACAACATAATTTCAAATGCAGTTTGCGTTTGTGAATTAATTACATTCACAGATGATTAATGCTACAATGTTACACATAGACGGGGACACGAGCACACTTTTTTAAATATAAAATTAAAAATGTATTTATTTATTACATATTTATTTATTATTATTATTATTTTATTTTTAATTTTAATTTTTTAATTAAAAAAAAATAGTAGTAGGAGTTTCCAATAACTGCTGTGTGGCTAGTTAGGTCATTCAATAATTTTTCTTCAATTTATTTGTTTCCTATCTATGAAATACTTTTTCCCAAAAAATAATATTCAAATACGTTTGTTAAAATAAAAAAAATACAAAGTAAATACAAAATGAATAAACACACAAATATATATATAACAATATATATAAAAAATAAACGATACATAAAAACATTAATAAATAAGAGTTTAGGATGAAGCAGCTGCGGTTTAAAGTATGAGCGACAATTATAAAAGCCCTGTCAACTTTTTGTTGCGGTTTTTCTTTCATTTCGCCATCGTTTATTACAAATCTATGGAATTTCGCACTTCCGAATTGGCTCTATCAATTCTTCGTCAATAATATTTATGTATATTATGTTTATGTGGAAACATGTGTATGTGTATATTCAACATGGGAGTGAATGCACATTATTGCAAGGAGGGCTGGGGTCTTTTGCCCCCCCCCCCCCCCAAAAAAAAACATTCAGTTTTCACCTGACAAACAAAGTTTAAGTCTTCACCGATTAGCTGCCTGAAAATGAAACTGGTGATTTTTGCCCGAATGGGATGTGCCATTTTCTGAAGATTACATAATGTTGCTCATATAATTTTGAAATGTCTTTATTTTTCCCGTTTTGCCAAAATATGACATACCTTTTGCCCGAACATGATACGACTTTGTCCAAATATGCATAGTTTTGCGCCCAAGTTATATAGTTTTGCCCGTAATTTCGAAAATATTTTCTATTTCAAAATTCCCCGGTATACCTCCCGCCTCGTACGTCTATAGAACCATATTGTATTCAGTATTATATGCAATCATAAAGAAATCATTTTAACCATCATAACGGAGATATAAAGACTCCGCAAATTGATTTTCTTTCTTGTCAAATACCACAGTTTAGCGTCTGTATTTCATGTTGGGAGAGGATAATACTAACAATCAATTTTGTGGTTTTGAGAACGTGCCTGCAAGAACGGGATAGAAAAAAAACACCTAAGCTTTTCTTTACGTAAAAAAAAGAGGTGCCCGCATTTAAATGAACAAATATGAATACAAGTACTCAATCTTATCATATTTGTTAGCGAATATGCAACTAAAATGAAAGTAATTTTTTGTAAATTATGTATGTTTTTTTGTTCGTCATCGAGTTCGTCATCAAGTTATGTATTTTGTTTGATCTTATTACTTAAAAAGAAAACATATACCCATTCGTATATAAGAGGCGTTGTCGGGAAACATTCATTTTTCAGGTTAAGGCAGTTATCCGCTAAAAAAAATATGTATAAATAATTTATATTTGTCGGATGATAAACATATCCGATTCAGTTAAAATAATATGACTTGAAAGCGTTATTTTTAGAAACGCTCTTTATCGATTTTTGGGGTGTATATGCTGATTTGTTTTTACTTGGTATTTTATAGTTAGTGTATGTATCAAATTAATGTTTAAAACGAACAACCCTCTATGCTTAGAATACGTAGTCCTTACATTAAAATGCGTTATTGTAGTTTGCATATTTCTATTTAAAAAAACAACTTTTGATTGATTAATCAAAACGAAAGGTGAATGACACAGTACAGACAGATAAAATATAAAACTATACATTATACAAAACAAAAAGGAAAACACAGACATAGCCAATACAAAGACGCAGTGCATAGCTAAACGGAAAATAACTTTCTCATCCAAATGTCGGAGCGAATTCGGCGACACGTTCCAAGACTATAATGTGCATAATAATTATTATTCTCACTAAACAAAAACAAATTAAAAAATGAATTAATTGTATGTCACGTTTTCGGGACTGGTATCTGAGTCGAAAGATGATAGCAGGTATCGCTGATACTGATATTTACTCAAACAATGAAATTGGCAATAACATAAGAAATACGACCCGTATTCGTCTACCGTGTGTATCGAATTCCAGCTGGTTTACACACATTTACGCGTGGCCACACGACAGGTGGTGAAAATCGTAAACAAAATAACAAAACAAAAAATCAACTCCAAAATCATTAACAACACGTTGAACTTCACTTATTGCTTAACCCATTGCCTATACGGGAGCATGGTGAGCCCTGTATCCATGGTATTAGCTCCATGGGATTTGCAAAATCTAGTATCCGAACAGGTTAAATATTACTAAATAATTATATTTAAAATAAAATTAAATTCAATACTGCCTGTTACTGAAGGTAAGAAGCAATTATTATGATAATACACGTGTATTGAAAGAAGAAAATATTACATAATGAACATGAGCAAGGATGAGTTGGTTTCCCCAGGAATCGAACCCCGAACCTCCGGATTGCTAGCTCGGTGCTCTACTAACTTACTGAGCAAGCATTCTTAACACTTAGATGTGTATGGTTGGCCTGTGTCTTTTCATTACGAACAAAGTAATGATTTATATACCATGTATATCTAAACGAAAGTTTAATCTATACGATCGTAAGAATTAAATTATAAAATCCCCAAAACATTAACTTTAAAATATTTGTATGACAGAGCAGTACGTGTACCGGTGATATAGACATGATAGAGGGGCTACGATTAGGGGATTAAAGGTATGTATATGCCAGTTTTGGAAACGCCCCCCTTTTAAAAAATGAAATGGAAGCTCTTATTACCAATCATGTGAAATAATATGTTTTTACTAATACGGGATGATACAAATTTTGCCTGGAAACCGCCTACTATATTTGATATATTTGGTAAATTATCAAATCGATCCGCTGCGGATAGATATCGCCAACGCGGAATCGCGCATACGCTTCGTGCAATTTGACCACGTGCGTTCGCTATACGGGCTTGTTCCTAGTTTTCTATATCTCCAGTCCAGCGCTAGCGACGCGAACGGGCGGTGGATTTATACATTTCACGGGCGGGTATTGGATTTCTTCCGATATTTCTGCATTTAACGCATCGTTAGGTTCGGATTTTAAGCCCTTTTTAGATACTTATTCAACAATATTGATCAATTATAAATGTTTTCTGTAACTTTCCCAAAACTGTTATTCAGCTTTAATTAGAAAGGGAAGGGCGCTAAATCAATTGTGTTTGTCTGATTTTTGGAGATAATCATGTTTAAAGTTTGGGAACCTGGCAGAAATCAAATTTAGCTCTTTTAAGTTTGATTAATATTCCCAAATCTTAAATCACCTTTATCTGCAATTATTAACATCACTCCGACATACAAGATAGTATATATGCATAACTCAATTTAGCAAAAAACGACTTAAAGCCAAATAACAGTATTGTGAACGTTACAGAAAGCATCTCGGCCAAACTAATTGATCAATATTGTTGAAATAGTATTAAAAATGGCTCGTGTGGTAAAATCCGATTCTAGGTATCGTTAAATGCAGAAGCATAAGTTGAAACCTACAATGCACGCCGCCAGCACGCCACTGAGATTGGGCCTACATTCACCGCCCGTTCGCCCCTCTCCGCACAGCTAGGTATTGGTAGCTGGGCGGTCGACATGCCATGCGTACGTGCGCTTGCAAAGCTTTTTGCATGCAGCGTACAAGTGGTTGGTTTGAGTCTATGGTAAGAAGACTTTTTTTTAATTCCAAACATTTTATTGCTCAAATAGTGAATTTCAAAGCAGCTTTTGTCAAAATCTTTACATTAACAGATAAGGGATGACTATTATTTTAGATGGTAGGTGATAAAAGTGTATTTTTCGTTTTTGTTGGGTGTGGGGCGTTTCCCAATACTGTTATTTGGCTTTAACGCTCTTTCGCTCTCACTCAATGAATACACCATTGTCGATTGTAGATATCACATACCACGATCCTCTCGTACGTGTATATACATCGCTAATAACAGATGTTTTTTGTATAAGTCGTAAAATTTAAACTCCATAAACATGATAATTGTTGGGATTGCAAATTAAAATATGCAAACAACCCCATGCATAAACTTCCATGTACATGTATTACGTTTCAAAATCCTCCATGTATAATGTCTGGTGTAAAACAAACAATTGGGATACGATGTAGTAATGGGTTTAGATTGGATTATATAGATTTAGATATGATATAACATTTATAGAGCGCCGTGTATCTAGGCGCCCTACCCAGAAGTGCATTATTATCAGCTTTGTTCATCAGGTACAGTTCACATCTGCGCTAGTATCTTATGCACTATCTCAACTCACTGGTGAGCATTCTAGCCCGTGAGAGGGATGAGAGGGTGAGAGGGATAGTAGGCCGCAGCCGGACAAACTAGAGTTGCCGTCATAACTTTATTCCCTTTCCCTCCCCGGTCTATACTACAGCCGCGGGGCAGCCACAGAAGTCATGGCGTGGTGTGCCCATTGTCGGAGTGGTGCTGATGATGATGGTGGTGGTGGTACGTGGTGGTGGTCGCTAAAGTTGCTTCGTTGATAAACAAACAAAGATGATGTTTCAAACCAATTAAATAGAATTAAAAAAAATGCTCATTCTGTCTTCGTTTCATCCTCTTTTTCAGATTATATAGTTTGGAATAAATTGGCTAATACATCGAACTTGATGTTTGATAGAACATATTATCACCTGACTTAGTAAATACAGTACATGAGCTGCCATGTGATATTTTTGGATATTACATGGCACTGTTACATGGCAATCAGATGATAAAACAGTTGTTAACTTTGCTGTCGGGAAAATCATGGAATGTTCCCTTTGGGATTTAAAATGCTATTTCGTGAAGAAAATAAAATCCCTCGACTACGTCTCGGGACTTATTTACTCTTCCCTCAACAGCATTTAAAATCCCTCGGGAGTGGAACATTCCGTGCTTTTCCCTCCACCGCCAGTTAACGACTGTATAATGTGTATTGGGGAACACGAATAAAAAACCTCAAAATTATAAAAAAAAACTTATCGCCGTGACAGAAAAGTGTATCATGCATGATCAGATGATTGTGAAAGAAAACAACCTTGTATTTATACTCCGTCTTCATATCATTTTTTCTTTAAATTTTAGTTGAGAATGAAAACGATGAATTGGCTAAGATATCGAACACATCGTTTGATATTAAGAAACTAGAAAAACACACACACGGAAAAAAACATACAGTGACAGAAAAATGCGCATGAACTAAAAACGGACAAAGGCTGGTGGTGTATCAGTCGGAATGAGATTAATCACCCGGGTGTCATTAGCCACCCATCCCGGCGCTGTCGGCCGGAACAAAGATGAGCTCCCGATGAGGAGAGAACACACCGACCAAAAATTTCATAAAAAGATGATTTCGCGATTTATATATCCGTTGGTCCAAAATTCGTTTTCGATTTGTATGTTTTTGTCGACAAACATATAACGTTCGGCTTTAGTCAGTGATATTTGTTGAACTTATATTCTATATTCGCTCTTCGTTTACATGTTTGTTTGGATGTTTGTTTGTTTGTTTGTTTGTTTGTTTGTTTGTTTGTTTCTGCATGTGTGTATGTATGTGTGCGCCAGTTTGTGGGAAATACGGAATAGAATGATAATGGAGAAAAGTTATCTATTACATGCAGGTTGAATCAAATTTGTACAAACTAGAAAAGTTGTATTCAGTATATGTCATTGGAAAATGGCTTAGAATTACAAACCTATGTATGATATTTTTCTCTTTGTCTGGTATTTAAAAAAATAAAAAATACAAAAACACATTACAAAACGTTGATATGAATAGTGACGAAAGTGTACACGTCCTAACAAAAATACACTTGTTTGGAAAACAAAAATGAACTTAATTTTTACGAATTATATAACATCAGGATACTAACTTTTCTCAATGAAAGAATGAGCCAAGCATAGGCTATACTTAAATTACAATTTTGTCAAAGGTTCTATAATTTAAACTCTTTCTAAGAAAAAACAAATAAAACATGATGACTTACCTCCAAAAAGTCGAAAACATTTTCCTTTTGATTCCAGTCGACGGTGTATCAAAAAGTTTACTAACAGATGTTTAGACCGGCGAAAACGTGATCGAAATATCCTTTATCTGTTTGATTTCACGATATAGAAGTACTTTTGAGAGTCGATTAGATATTGTGTCCGCTCTATATTCCCTTCTTTTTCCCTAAAGAAAAAAAAGTGATTGTTATTATACGATCATTGATGGTTTTGTGATATTAATTTCCTTTCGTAAGAGTCACAAACAAGTTACCAACAAAGATTGCCGCCGCGACGGGCAACCTTGAGTTGGGGTATGGGCTGCTACCGCCGAATTCACGATCAAATTGATAGAGAAACGTAATTATGTCGTACCCCAATTATTATTTGAACCGTTTTTAACAACATCCAACACAAAAAAAAAACATACACGCAAAATGAGAACAACTCCTTGACAATAAAAAGAGCGCGGTGATTTTTCATCGGTGAGACAGATAGCTTATACGCCCATTATTCCCCCCTAACGAACTTGTTGTCGCATCAATCTCGAGGCTGCGGTCTCTCTCGACTAAAGCTCTGAGGTTTGGCTTTTGTATAATAATGATATATGGATGTACGGGTATCCGTGACATCCATCGCGTGTCCGCCTGACCCGGTTCCGCACTAACCGATACCCCGTTAGTTGCCCGAGAGAAGCTCGTCTCATCTGGGGTCCCGCGCGGGTGTTTTTTTTTTTTTTTTTTGCCTCCACCGCGGCTCCACCCCGTTTACCACAATTTTATCACAATTTGCTAACTCAATTTAGCATATTTCAGAGCACATTAATTCACACTGTTCGATGGTAATTCGATATTCGATCTTGATATTCTTATGAAATCATCCACTTAATGATAATAATTATGTTTAAACCAATTACAACCAGACATTAGGCCCAGTTAAATTACGATAATTTTATCACACTTTGCTAACTCAATATATAATATTTCAAAGCACATTAATTCACACTGCTCGATGGTAATTCGATATTCGATCTTGGTACTCGAATGAAATCATCCATTTAATGATAATAGTTTTGTACAACCAGGCATTAGGCTCTATATTTCTATTATATTTTTTATATTAAATTGTTAAAAATCTAACATACATTGAACGCTGACACATTTCTGGTAATTTTGTAATGAAAAGCCATTCACTGAACTTACATCATAAAAGGGCTGCAGCCCCATGGCGGCTTATAACCTGTAATATTTGGGCAATGTTTATAATTTTCTCGGGCAATAATATTTGGACACAGTCATGTTTTTCATCTGGATAAATCATGAGTTCTTAAAAAGGGATAAGTCATATAATGTTGGTAGCGGTGAATAAGTTTTTGTGTGGTTTGTTTGTTGTATGTCTTTGCTTGTCAGGTGAAAAACAGATAGTACTAAGGGTACGATACAAGTATTCGGCCGAAAGACCTCAGCCCTGGCAAAAGAATGTGTCCGTTCGTTCAACAGACTTAATTTAGCCAAAACTTATTTGGCAGTCTCAGCGGAGCACATTATACACAAAGACCACCCTCACTGGCTTAAGCTGTCAGGTAGACGCACCATTAATTCGCTCTGATTGGGGTAAGCGTTTTGTAACAAGCTACCCCTTGTTACTTCCATTTTAACAAATGGAACGACGAAAAATGTGATTATCATGATTATTAGGAAGGTGTCGATTATTTCTGGCCGAGACGAGAGAAGAATGATAAGGAGGGGCTGATTGACGGATTCTGGTCAACAACAACATGCACGCATGCGACGAAAATGAGATGTCTTTTCCGGTCATCGATGGACATGTGTTTGTCGCCAAGCATTATACTGCGGACCCAGAGAGTTGTCAAATGTTCATCTTCATCATCTTTCTTGATGTTGTTGTTGTTCTTGTTGATGCTGCTGGTTTGGTTGTTGTTGTTGTTTTGGTGGTGCCTGGAGGTCTATTTCATGTTGGTTTTGTTTTTCATGACGAAATGTGCTCGTCTTTTCCGGTCATTATAATGTTGCTGTTCTATCGCAAAGAATCACATCTTCGTCTCCTCTTCTTCTTCTTCTCTCTTTCTTTTCTTGTTTTGTCCATTTTGATATAAGTTTTCAGATAAAAGTTTAACTGTGAATAAAATACCCTTATCATTATGTATAATTTGTTTGACTGTCGCTTATATTTCTTCGTGTTCTTCTTCTGTACGTTTATTTTTTTGTCGACTTAATTGCTCAAATTGTGCATAACTTCCATCAGTTCTCTTTGCCCGTTTCAATGGTAAATCTTACTGTCACCAAACAATAAATGACAATGGTATTTATATAAATTAATTGTCTAACAAAAGTTTACTTTTTCATCGGTCCAAAAGCCTGTAAGAATTCCTTGTTTTCTTTGTGTTGTTATCGTTACAAAATGCATGATCAATAAAATAAAATGACTCAGTGACACAGTGTAATTGATGATATGATTTGTTATTTCTTTGTAAAGCATGTACTCGATGACTATTAAAATAACTATATTATACGAATGTAATAAACTTGACTTTTCTTTTTGTCCGCTTTGTTCGTTCTTTGATAAATGCGGTTTTCTCTCTTTATATGTTTAGCTCTCGTATATTTATCTAGTCTGCGTTATTCTTGTCATTTTTAAAAAAGAAAATGAAAAAGAATATTACAAAGGAGAATCCCCTCCAGCTAGTGTCAATGACATCTGAACCGCGTCTATTTCTTTCTTCATGACAGAAAAGTCAAAAGTTACCGAGTACTATTTCAAGGAGACACTGTTATTTGCCGTCGTGTAGTTGTATTATATACTCGCGAAGTTTGTTCACTTTGTTTGCGTAATTAAGCCCTTAACATGAGTCTATAAAAGAATAATACAAATAATAATCAAAATGCATGCCCCCTTCCTGGTGTCAATGACATTTTGATTTCTTCTTTGTTAGTTAGAGCAAGGCTAACTGGCAATATAGCTGGCTTGCTTCCTTCTGAAAAAAAGGGAGAAAATATTGGAGAAAAAGCGGCACACTTCGGGAGGTTTAAAACAGATAAAAACAGGGCATTAAGGGATGGTATAAAGATGGGATCCCCTCATTCCTTCGTCCTTGAATTGTCATACAGTAATAGCAAGCGATATTCCATTCTTAATGTGCGTTTTTTTTTAGAGATAACATATGACCGTTAAAACGGAAGAAGCCCCCCAGCAACCGTCCCATTGACATTTTGTTTGGCAGCGCATCAATGGTTATTGCGGAGTATATCAACAAGGTGCACTTTTGGGACCATTCATCCAATCAGAGAGCGGTACGAGATCATGGCCGACCAATCGGCGCAGAGATCGCAACGCTATCGTTTTTTTTTTTTTTTCTTTGTCAATTATGAACTTGCCCCCGATGTGCGCAGCATCCGCCATAAAGGTCATTGAAACGTGAGCTCGGGGCTTTTGACCAATCAGGAAAGAGCTTTCATATACGCATTTGCCGATACCAACGTGCGCGCGGGCTAATGAACGCCGATTAATGAGGATGCGCTTTTCAACTTTCATGGTTGAAAGTGCAATCATATGGCTTTACATAATAATATCAGTTCAACTTTCTTCTGATGACATAACCAATCAGGAAGCAGAAGAAGATAAAACAGAAAATTCTCGGGGAAAACTTTCTCCTTGAATTACTTGCCGCATACTTCGTTATAAATACAGACTCAAACATAGTCAAAAGCGTGCGCATGGCGCCTGCCTAAAGTACAAACCAATGCAGTGGCGTCACTAAGCCAAGGCATATGTCAATTCGAGTAATTACGCCATGAGTCATTTCATAAAATGTAACTGTGTTTTTGATCAGTTTGGCCCTGAAACACCGATGAGTGCATATTCTTAATAAACGAAGATCGTGTGGATGTACAACGCAGGGTTACTTGGGTTCAAAATAGCCTTTGATGGTTAATTCTATTAAATAGAAATAGATATATACACTATAAAACAAAATATTCAAATACAAAAGAGAAATTGAAATATATATATATATATACAAACATGTGTCGGTGCGAACAAAAACATATGTATATTTTCTCTTTGATGTGCGAATTATGGACAAACTAAGATTAATTGAGAGGCATTTATAACAAAACAACAATGACAGAGCCATGAAAATGGCATTATTCTATGTCATAACCCTGTATGACATTTGTTGACTTAATTGAAAAGATGAAGTGTTTAAAGTATAGTAAACAATAACTCTATTCATTATTAGGAAGGGCATGGACATGGCCATATGGTTGCATATAACCTGGTCAACTAATACAATCATTATGATACGAAACAAGGAATAGCATAGGAAAAGAGACAATGGAAAATGGTATGGACCCCCCTAATATACAAAGAAAAATAATAAAAAGGCATTTGAAACTAAATAATAACTTTTTGACTACAATAAATTTCCATAACGGTAGATTTGTACATGTAATTTCTAATGAAAAGGACGATAATTATTGTATCTGACACGTTAATCCAGAAAAGTGGTGCGTGATTTATAACTCACTTTTTTAACTATCTAAAGGTTGGTTGCGTCAGCTATTGGTGTACGCTTTTAATAAAACAATAACGAAAGTCCGGTATAAATTTATGGAATAAATACGAATGTTTCGAACTAATAAGCAGATAGCAGACAGAAATAACGAAAGAACATTTGAAATGTTGAACTTCTTAACAGATTACAGTGAGTACGAATTAAAACAAATACAATATAAGGATATATGAATGTTTTCCTTTGGTTAATCATATAAACAAACAATTACGAGAAAGAAAGAGGAAGAGATTCAGAAAGACAATGAAAGAGAGTCGTAAATCAAAATCAGAACAAAGAGACCGAGAGAGGGAGAGAGATATAGGGGGTGAGACTGATATGTAGAAATAGATAGAAAGAGAGACGAACAGAAAAGACAGATAAAGGGGGCGAGTGGGGGGGGGGGGGGGGGGGCAGAGAGAGAGGCCGATACATTATAAAGAGAGGCTAACAAAAAGATTAACGAGTAAGGGTGGAATAAAAGACAGATAAAGGGAGGCAAGAATAGGGGTGGGGTTGAGTAGAGAGACGTGTGCGTTAGGAGGGGTCAAGTGGGGAGATCGAGGGTGGGGGTTGAGTGGAGAGGGGTGCGTTAAGAGGGGTCAAGGGAGGGGAGAGGGGGTAAGTTTGGGGATAAAGTGAGGGGTACCAGAATGACGCTCGGGGCGTTTCACGCGTCGGTATTAATGATCTGCACTCTCGTTATCGAGATGGCGAGATGACGAGATGACGATTTAGAACATCCACGAATCCCGGTCCGCGACGGGCAATTATCGATATAGGTTAATGGGGCAAGAAGCGATCTCTTAACGCCAAAAGAAAATAATTTAACGCTCTTAACTCTTTCATTGACCGATGGGTATGTTTACACACAACGATACATACGCGATGTGCGTACTAACTACCCCCGACAGGCCTGGTGGTAGGATGGGGCTTAACGCCAGCAGAACTTCATGCGATGCACGTAAGTCGCCCGCAGCCGGAGCTGCCGCGGTCTGATCCCATCGCAGATCATGTAGACCTTTTCGCGCGCTTCATTAACCTTATTCCGAATCTCGGGTAAGTAAAGAATCGGGATAGCTACAACACCAACAACAGCACATCAGCATCACCACTAGCAGCAGCAGCAGCAGCAGCAGCAGTAATAATAACAAAAGGAGAAGGCTTTGAAAATCCCTTTCTCGACGCGATATAGATTTCCAGCGAAACTCGATATCAAATTACAATTTTAATCAATGGCGTAAAAACAAATTGTTCCCCTTCAGTTGGCTGCACTTAAAATAATTGTCTATGTAATACGAAAGACAAAAGAGACATTCACCCCTGTTCTCATGTTTTCCTTTCTCCTTAAGCTACGAACAAATTGAAGCCCGGAGAACCATCATATCGATATTACCCTTATGATAGTTCTGCTCATTAGAGATGTCGAGACACAAGGTGGTTCATTATAACCCCCGAAGTGTTAGTGCACCCAACACCCTCAAATATGGTAGGACAAAAAAATGAAAACTCTGCAGTGATAGCACATTCAACACCCTGAAATAGTGTAGGACAAAAATTAAACCCCTGTAGAGATAGTACATTCAACACCCCGAAATAGGGTAGGACAAAAATGAAGCCCCCTGCAGTGTTAGTACATTCGACACCTCGAAATAGGGTAGGAAAAAAAAGGATAATAGCTGATAGCGCGTCTGTTGCACATCCCAGGACCCCCCGGATCACCCTCTACGTTTCTCTCGGTATAATTGCCCTTTCTCGAACCGGATAGTTCTTCAAAATGGCCGCCACGTATCGGCATTACGTAAACTAAGTGCGCACTATCCCTCAGAGAGGAGATACATGACCGTCATATCTTGATGGGAAATAGATGAACAAGTATATATACAGGAAGAAGAAGAAGAAGAAGGAGAAGAAGAAGACGATAATAAACGCTTTCAGTGCTGATGTGGTGGAGCTTTTAATTTTGCGCGTAATGCCTGTTGCGCTGCAACCATCTTGCAGGCGTATGGGTTAATGTACTTACCTTCATACGTGTCCAGAATAATGTGTAGTTTGACCCATTGTTTGACCTTTAATATGATTTTATTTCTGTATGATTTCATTACTTTCTCCGCTCAAAAGTTTGAAAACAGACAAAATTTCCCACGAATCTCGGGCAAGAAGGTGATATTCAATCTTAATTATTGTCTCGGGAACGAACACACGTATCATGTTGATGGTGAAAAGCCCTACCATATCAGCGAAACGGTTTATGACCATTTGGTCTACTACCATTTGGTCCACTAGCCAGTTGGTCTACTGCTATTTGGTCCACACCAATTTGGTCCACTATCCAGTTGGTCTACTGTAATTTGGTCCACACCCTATACGTCTACTACCCATTTGGTCTACTAGTCATTTAGTCTACATTTAATTTGGTCCACTCTCCAATTGGTCTACACCCCATTTGGTCTACTAGTATTTTGGTCTAACATCATTTAGTCCATCATGCAATTGGTCTACAATATACTTGGTCTACAATACATTTAGTCTACTAGTTATTTGGTCTACTATGTATTTGGTCTACACTCTATTTAGTCTACTAACAATTTCGTCTACAAATCATGTAGTCTACAATCCATTTCGTCTACAACTTATTTCGTCTACCATCCATGTGGTCTACGATGCTCTTGGTCTACTAGTCATTTGGGCTACTACCCAATACGTCTACATACGATTTGGTCTACTAGCAATAAGTCTACAACAACGCCCACGCTGTGTATGAAATGTTGTTCACCATGTACAGTTAGTATTTTGAAGTGATGCATATGGCAAGAAAGCAACGTCAAAGAGATAGTTGAGTATAGGGGGCACTTTACAAAATATTGTTTGTGAGATAACGAAAAACTCACTCTCACATTTGAAAGAACATACAATTTTAATGACAGAAACTATTTTTTTAAAACGAAATCGGTTCCGAAATGGCTGAAATATCAATAAACATATATTTTTATTCTAAATTTGCTTCACTTTTTTTTTACTTTTTAAGAAAAGTTATAAAAATCATGAAGTCTACTTTGAAAAAAATCTGAATAGGTTATTTTCAACGTGTATGATATCTCTATTGAATCATTATTTAAAAAAACATGCACAATTTTGTATTAAAATTGATAATTAATTGGGATTTGGAGTGCGCCCTTGTGAATTGTAACAGCTCTTTTGGAATGATAACAGGGTTTTTACCTAGCTGTTTGTAACTGTATTATGCTTCGAGTTCGAGCATGGTGAAGTTATAACTAGTTTGACAAATACTCAACTATCCCTTCAAGAAAAGGGGGGTAATAAGTGTGTTTTTTCTCTGCATGAAAAGGTGAACATGCATTCATACAGAGAGGTCCCACCTCTCTGCATTCATGATGTGTAATACATGTTTGTTGTGCGTGCTTGAGGGGGGGGGGGGGGGGGGGGAGAATTCACCCTTAAATACCATCAAACAACCTGGGCGAACTCTTGCTGCACCCACCCACCTGTACATATTCTGACATATTTATAACCCTAAGCATAGGTCCACAATAATATGTAGGGGGCCCTCTTTCCCTGTAAAAACAATTAACACTCCGATACATTATGTAGGCTCACTGGAGCTCACTTGCATGTATTGTATTAAAGGGAATCTAGTAGTAGCTGACTAGTGCACATATACTAGTGATGGATACTGTTAATAGCGTGTGAATTTTAGCGTTGTGACATGTCCACTTAGAAATGTGTAAAAAGTGTTCATTCGAAATGGATGCTTCACCAAAATGGATGGCCCAGTATTGAACGAAAATGTCGCAAACTGATATTCGCATGATACTCAGTGATTGCTTTGCAGTATACATTTCAAAATATGAACTGAACAAATTGATTATTTGATAAAAGGGAAATATGGAGGAAAAGAAAGAAACAAGATAAAAGTCGAGCCATGACAGAGAAACATTATGTACGAATTTTGTATTTTTAAAATGTTACTTTCCCTTTAATTCCCAGTAGAGCTATTTTCCCTTTCACCTACCACACATAATCATGAGCAAACATTTTTTTTTATCACCCAGACCCCCAAGCACTGCCCACAGAATGCCTGCATTGTGTTTTCATCACAGCCAAGCTTCATGTTGTAGATCGTCTCTTTTTCCTGCATATTTGAGGAATTGCATTTGTTATTACATTTAGATGATTATGACGTGACTCAACGCGATAACCCCACCATTCCATGGTATAACCATTCCATGGTATAACCATGATAACCATATTGTTGATTTCTTCTCGCCATACTGTATGTTTTGTTTTGTTTTTTTGTTTTTTTGGGGGGTGACGTGTTTTTGACCATCATTGTCATGAAGTGTCTAACCCAGCAGCAAAATACATGACTGTAGTTCTTTAAGGTGCACCTGTAAAGTGTACAACTCCACACAAATTAATTTGAGCTTCCACCGTTCTCTTCTGGTCTTATTATGGTAAGAGGAGATTGCAATAAGGTTAGATTTTATTCAAATGTCCCTTTAGTATGACAAGATCTATCATTGCTAATCATTCAGCAAAAGGGCAGGCTTAAACGTTTATAAACCTCATAAACGCCATACAGTAATTCGTCATAAAAGCTGATGCACATTGTCGTTTTTTAACCAGGAAAGCAGTGTTTTTTCAAAGAAACATCAGTTGAGTTTTGGTAGAGAGGGCGCTACCAGTGCTGTAGGACTCGAGTCCGGACTCGAGACCGGTCTCGAGTCCGTATTTCTCGGGACTCGGACTCGGACTCGGACTCGAGCCAAAAAGACTCGGTCTCGGACTCGGGCTCGACCAATGGTGACTCGTGACTCGGGCGAAAATCGGGCCGAGACCGGCAACGAGACCGGCATTTTTTCCGTTTTCCCACGTTTATTTATAGTTCATAAAATTACCCCAGCGCAAGCAAAAACAAACCCGTTGTTCTAGCGTACATTGCTCGCTTGAGTGGCATTCTGGAAAATGATCGTAACATCGCCTCAACAAGCTATTAGGCCTATATGCCTAAATTATGAACCATAGTTGTCAAATTCCCCTTTTTAATTGCAACCCAATGTTCAATATTTGTTAATTAATATTTGTTAAAATGTGAAGTATCATGCCTTTACTCTTTATCAGTATTCATTAATACACTATACATACTCCAGTACTGACATACTCTGATTGTAATAACTTGTGGTAATTCCATGAAAATATCTAAAATGGGCCAAATTTCAAAATCATTCATGTAAGGCTTTTAGCCTCTTTAGTCCAGTAGTTATCAAATGTTTATAACTGACAGTTTATGGCACAAAACGTGAATGTTCAGATATTTGATATTTTCTGCTAAAAATTGTGATCTTAAAAGGATTAGAAAATTGCTGAAATTTATGCTTAACTTCAACAATGATTATTTTTCAACAACTTGACTGTTTGCAAATAAAGTTATATCCCATTAATCCATTTGACAGTGAACCTTAGGAAAAGATATGCAGCAGTTCCTTATCCACTGTATTTTTGGGAAATTAAAGGGTGACAAAGATCAACTAAATACTTTTCCCGTCTGTCACATTTTGTATGAACTTTTTTATTTATTTTTTTATTTGTATTGAATTTGTCTCATACTCTGTAATAATAACCTTTGACATTGCCCAAAATCATTTCTGCAGATAACTCTTTGTCATTTCTTTGATGGTGTTTATTATGAAGGTAACTGTTGTAGTAAGAAGAGAAACTTAAAATATATAAATTCTCTGACAAATGGAAGTTTACAATAAACCAGACAAATATTTATGTTATAAAGAGTTCACTGTAAGGCATTTATCATTATGAAACTGATGTGTCATAACAAGAATTGCAATTTAAGATTTTTCCCGTTGGGACTCGGACTCGGACTCGGACTCGGATGTCCGGGACTCGGGACTCGGATGTACGGGACTCGGTATCGGACTCGGACTCGGACTCGGACTCGACTCCAGGGACTCGGACTCGGACTCGGACTCGGATAGGGTGGACTCGACTACAGCACTGGGCGCTACATACAATTATTTTTTGTGAGATAATGGAAAACTGAGTGTAAAATTTGAAAGAGCACAATATTTTAATGACAGAATAAACTTTATTTGATCAAATTCGGTTCAGAAACAGCTTAAATATCCATAAACATAGCAATTTATAATAAATGTAGGGCCCCACACTTATTCGATAATTTTGAACCAGCCGATAACAATTTCAAAAAGGCTTCCTTTTCAAAAAGTTACAAAATAGGTATTCAAATAGTTGTTGGTTATTTCTTTATCTAGTCACTATTTCAACAAAACATAAAATGGAAAATTTTTTATTCAAAATGGTTGAAACCGATGACTGTTTAGAGAGCGCCCTGTAACGTTTTAACGGCTCTTTTTTTAATGATAACATGATCTTTACTAAGTCATTTGTAATTTTGTGTTCCTTTCTAGTTATAACTAATAGTTTGTAATGTAATGATGCAGGTTATGGTTACTAAAATTCATTTTCACCAAAACTGTACTCTCCTTACCAGAACTCAACTATCCCTTTAAAAGCCTGTTACATGTATCATTCAAAATGAGCTGTTACAACACAAGAGCGCGCTCTCTGAACACTCATTGGTTTTAACCATTTTAAGTATTGTGCATACATATATGTTATGTGGAAATATTGATTAGATAGTGAGATTATCAGCAACTATTTAAACAACACTTTTGTAAAATGTTGAAAAGAGTTTTTTTTTATTTGTTAACGGCTGCATAAAAAATGGGGACAATAATTGTGGGGCCCCATATTTCTGACAAATTGATAATGTATACTCCGCACAAAAAGAAACAGGACACTTATTTAAGATTAAGACAACATATCTCATATCTTTATCGATGAAATATATGTTAAAGATAAAATTAAAGACAAAATTGGCTTCTTCGATATTAGCATAGAATCCAGGAGAAATCATTCATGCATGACTTGCCACGGTCAATTAACCACCGCAAGGTCTGTTTTCAAAAATAGCAAAAAATGAACATCCATTCAATCAATTTAAATGTTGACAAGCATGCTATAAACGCTATATACATGACATGGCAAAATTATTTCATTACAAATGTGATCTTTTTTAGTTTCATCTCAATAGAAAAGGTGTAAATGAAGACAAAACTTTTTAGGTTTTATTTTCATCAAAATGTAACAAAATGGGGAATTCCATGGCTAAGGTGTATTCGTCGGAATTACAGTTTGTGCCCTAATTTCAGCATGAAACTTGGTATAAATTATTCTCAAGAATTCTACCGTAGTCCAAAGGGTACCGTCCAAAGATCTTCAAAATCTGATGTCACCCTTGGTCAACCATTTGGGCAGTCTCTCACGTCACTTCTCTAGGTAACTATATGGTTGAATTGCAAGGGACACATGATGAAACAGACAAGCTTTATGCCTCATAAACAGACCAATATGTTGATGTTCTCATAACCTGGCCCTGTTTTATTGGAAAATGTGTATTTTGGGAGTATGTTCATGTCAATAAGGTTGAATGGTGTCAAAATGCTTGCCAATTTATTCCAATTTCTTAACAGCTAAAACTAAAACATTTTGCCCCCCCCCCCCCCCCTTGTCAGACATACCCAGGCACCATGGTAAACTTGTACAAACTGGTGTACAGATAGCTTGCGATGCTAAAACCTTTAGTCCGACCGTCATCACCCTCCATTAAATTGCACGTCATTGTGGTATGACAAACTAATTGAAAAACGTCTAAATTAATGGATAAAATTGCTTATTCATGTATCTTAAATGTTTCATAAACTCTTGTTTCAATACAAGATATGTAAATGTTAAAACATAAGGGCGGGGGCGGGGGCGGGGGCGGGGCCGGGGGCCGGGGGGGGGGGGGGGGGGGGGGGGTGTGGTATCGCCAACAACCAGTCCCCGACCACAACCCTGCTATTATTTATTATGATATAAGTATAATACCCCGAAAACACAAAGTTGTTAAAAAAGAAAGAAAGAAAGAAAGAGATGCACGCACACGCTCACTAAAACCTCAATTTCTTCAGGAAATTACGCAAAGAAGAATTGATGATTGGATGCTAGGACCGTCACCTCGTAATAAGCATCATAATCATCATAATAGCAGTTGCATCTCGTCAGGAATAATGAATAATGAACTAAACAGACGCGTGGTCAGTGGATCATGACCACTGTTGTCATGACTCTATATGGACTGAGCGGCAAAGTTATTGAGCTATTAATGTTAGTAATGAATCATTTTGTTGAATTGAATTGAAATGGTTCAATTTAAGTAATCGACTGTCATCAAAATACTTATGCGGATTAAAAACCCTGAATTAGCCTTTTCACCGTGTTACCATGGGAACAGTAACGCACTGAAAGGAAACATACAATATTATTGCATGATCATGGTGATGCAATTCACTAGTCGACCGGTAAACAAATTAACCACACAGCACACTACACAATCCGATCCGATCCGATCCGATCCGATCCGATCCGACAAAAGATTAAGGATCTGAACCTATATTACATGCTTTAAATACGCACGTCTTGCTTTAGGTCAGATACGCGGTTGTTCCTCGGATCGTTATCGGATTGGTTGTGCTGAGGGATTGAGGCATGTTTTGAACATGGGCACGCTGCTGGGTTCATCGCTGGGTTGACGCTTTGCTCCCTCGCCAGAGATGGTCAAAATGACCTATTATCCCCAATGGCAAGAAGAAATTGACGCCTATGGCATCATCATTTTAAAATCATAATCATCCAGATATGGTCATAAAAATGCTTCCTCTTTTCAAAAATTTGAGGTTAGGGTTAGGGTTAGGTATGAGGTATTTTAATGGATAGATTAGTAAATGGTATTGATAGTACAGTTTCTGTTTCGGTCAAGCTGCATTTAAGTAACCGAAACCTTCTCCATTACAATACAAATAATAATAGATTTAACCCTACCATGCTCCAAATAAATTTTTAAAAAGGACAGACAACTAAGTAAACAGCTTCTTATCATTTTCAAAAATTAGCCGTTAAAACTGACAACTTATTGTTTTTAACCATTAAAAAGTGATCCTGCTTGTGATATGTTTGTGGAAATAATGATTAGAAAGAAGGAGAGATATTGTGTAACCATGGTAATAAAATACGATTATGGGCAAAATATACCAAATAACCGATAATGAAAATCAATGATTACAAATTAGCAGGTAAAATATGTACTGTCACCTGTGATCTGTTTTAATTTAAGCCAGACATGATTCATTTAATTTATTGTCTTTTGTAAGCATGGTTACACCTGTACACGGTGGTACAAGAAATATCTCTTCGAGATTTCACGAATTTGTATCTAGTCCTGCTAATACAGGGTGGCCCAAAAAAAACGGAACGGGGCACTTCCCAAAATATAGTAACAACTGTATTATGTCCATCGGATAGGGTGTCTTTTCAAATGAACAACGATACCAAGAACAGTCAATTTGGTTGTGTAGTTTTTTTTTTTAGGGCGCTGGGAGTGACACCATGTCAGGTTCTCTTCTTTGTCAATTTTTACCGTGCCAGTGCTTGATACATCGCACGTACCGCCGTTCATACAGTTGAACCATGGACCCTAAGGCGTGCCATTGTTAGTGTGCACTCGGCCGTGTGCCGAGAGAATGGACAAGTTCGCTGAATGGTATTACGGGCATGGAGTGCAATTTAACTGGCATTGACTAGGTAAAAATTTACAAAAATGGACACCTGACATGGTCTCACTCACTGCGTCCTTAAACAAAAACTACACGACCAAAATTACTGTTCTTGGTATCGTTGTTCATTGGAAAAGACACCCTATCCGATAGACATAAATATTTTGGTACTTTATTTTGGGAAGTGCCCCGTTCCGTTTTTTGTGGGCCACCCTGTATAACAAAATAAATTATAACGTATTCATGTTGATACGTATTAACATCCAAATATGGTCGTAATATAAAAAGCACGCTTCCTATTTAAAAAAGAAATATTCTATGATTTTTTGTTTAATACCTACACTTTTCAAAAACAAATCACAAGAGGTTTTTAAATATTTATTGATGATCTTACTATAGATCTAATCATTATTTAAGAAAACCTCACTTGCATAATTTTTCATGAACATTTTTTAAAACCACTTCTTTTTTTAGAGAGCAAACTTTTGTGTGTCAATGGCTCTTTTTGAATTACAATAGGTTTTTAATTAGTGATTTGTAATTGTTTGTACATGGTGGAACAGGCCCGTCGGAAGGAATTTTAAAGTGGTACGTATACGGTCAACGGATTGGGGGCGTGGCACAACTGCGAGGGAGCGGAGCACCACAGGGGGGGGGGGGGGGGGTGTGGGAAGGGGGTGTCCCCCCTCCCACGGTAGGGAGATTTTGCAAATTTGGACTCGAAATAATGCAATCTGGTGCATACCTTGGAAGGACATTTTATAAAACTTAATTAAAGAAATCATTACCATCTCCCCTCATGATAAGACAAACACAATCGAACTTACACACACACCAGAAATACACTTACATCGTCCGCCTGTCGTCCGTGCATGTCTTTAGATACTTGGGGGAGGGGGTGTGCCCCCTCCCACGTGGAGACATTTTGGAAATTAGTGTTTAAAATTTCACTGTATACGTATGGTCATAATTATTGCAGTTATATATTATTATTATGCAAGATGTTTAGAAGATTTAACTTCTAAAAAAAGTGGGGATTGTTTGTCTTGTACAGGCCACCCCCGCATCAAAAAGTGGGGGATATATCCCCCCCCCCCCCCGGGGGGGGGGGGGCAATCAGATAATTGCCGGACGGCGTGTGCGGCTGAGACCTCCGAACCCATACCCACATCTAAGGGTCCTTTTGCTGTTAATAGGTACCCATGTCTAAGGATTTTTTGTGAAAAATTGACCTATGTCTAAGGATTTCAAACTTTCAATATTTAATTTTTAGCTGTAATATAAAACAATGGCCAATCATTTTGCAGTTTTTGATAAAATTCTTCATTAGTAAACTGTACCATACTACAGGGATGGCGCCAGGGTATTTTCGTAGGTAGGGCGAAAGTTTATACTTTGATGGCGCTAAAGCGCCCAAGTGAGGGAGCGAAGCCACCTAGCGCGGGGAGGGTTCGGGAGGGGGTGTCCCCCCTCCACACCAGGGAACTTTGGTTGTGAAATAATATGTACCATGTGAGCGAGCTTGAAAATGTTAGCCATTTCACAGCGGAAAATTGCCATTTGTTTCAATATAATTGTATGGGTATATTCGTTTTTATTGCTTATGAAATGGCGTTATGAAGGGTTATATATATAAACAGGTTGTGAAATATTATGTATGCTAGCGAGCGGAGCGAGCTTGAAAATTTTAGCAATTTCACATCGGCAAATCCCAAAATCCCGGAGAAAATGAGGGAGAAAAGTGGGAAAAGGAAAAAATGAAATAAAGGCACCAATGTCTTTTTATGAAAATGGGATCCATGTCTAAGAATCTTTCTTGAAAAAGTCACCCTTCCCAGCGGCACATTCCCCTATACCCAAAATATACTTGAGTACCTCCCCCCCCCCCCCCCCCCGTGTATCCCCTATCCCCCGAGATCATACGCCCGTGGACACACTAAAACACACGCTGTTGATCCCATGTGTATCTCCTAGTGGAACTGTTTGTTTCTGGCGTAGTTTTGTATAGTTAGGTGGATCTGTAAATGATGCGCTTGATGTAGAAGGATCATTTTCAAGATGGGGGCAAAAGGTTCTCAACATTATCGTACCTTTGCTTTGATGGATCTCTATTTGGGGTGCCATTTTACTTCAAAATGTTCTGACAAGCCAGAACTAAAAAAACAGCAGAATTGTTTCGTTTATTTGCTGAATCCCCCCCCCCCCCCCTCCCTGGATCCGCCCTGATCCCTTTACCAGTGAAGGGCGGGAAGAATGGTGTCCAAATGATCGTGTCCTATATAAAGGCCTACGTTGGAATTGAAAGCAAATTTTAAAAATAGAATGAAGAGGTGACGAAAATTGGCGGGAAAATCTATATACATGTAGGCCTAACCTAGGTGGTGAGCTTTATTTATCACTTTCTTGAGGATATTATTTTTAAAATTTGCGATTGGATGAAAAAGTTTTGTGGCATACGCTGTTTTTCGGCTTCCATGATTTTTGTCTTTTTTTCTCCTTCTTGGCATTTATTCATTACTGCACATTTCATATAAATTTACAAGTCGTTATAGTTGTTACAATTGGTTACAAACTTCGGTTTCTATGATAATGCGTTACATTATCATGGTCTTCAGGGGCGTAGACAACGGGGGGGATGAGGGGTATGCATCCCCCCCCCCCCCACCTCACAAGGTGGGGGGGATGACATGTACAATCATCCCCCCCCCCCCCCCCCCCAGGTTTTAGGGAAGGATATATTTGTTTTGTGTGTATCTGTATACGAGTGGGAAAGAAAACATTAGTTGTATGAGCTAAGACTTGTTAATTCTAACGTTCAAAAAGTAATGTATACATCCACTTTCAATTTTCGCTGCGCGCTTCGCGCGCGAACAGATTATCTCAGTTTGTTGTGTATTTTTGTCTGTATACCGGGCCACGTAGTTCAGTGTAGGCTGGCATTGCTCTGGCTGCTTGTGTGACATGCACCAAATTGCATAATTTCAAGTACATATATAAATGCAAAATCTTCTCCGTGGGAGGGGGATACCCCCTCCCAAACCCTCGCTATTTGGCTCTGCCCCAGCCCTCGGTAGCTTCGCCCCTCGGGACTCATTCTTGGCAATAGGCTATGTTGTTGGATCATACGTAATGTGGCATATGGTGATGTTGGAACTGTGTATGACGCTAAACGATTTCAGTCGAGAGTTCAGATTATTATTTTCTAGTTGAATACATAATTCAGGCTTTTATTACTCCGTAAGAATACAATTATTGTGTCAGTTTTCAATTGAGGTTAGTACCAATTCATGATAACCATGTACCGTGACAAATTGGGGAGTATTTTTTTACTACTCAAGTATTCTTTGTCAAGAGCATCCAACTCTAAACAGGCAAATAACACATTTCTATGATGAGAATATATCTTTAGTTGCGCTCCAATCAAACGTTACCGTACCTTTGAATTAATTTTTTGTTACTACATCAGCGTAATGGTATTGTAGATTATACAGCTACAGATCAAGAATATGGAATCCGCTATGCGATTCAATATGATAATACAACTCTATGATGTATTATTGTTATTAGAAATGAAACTAACCTTCTAAACATGGGTATGAGTATCTCATGATTATCACATCTTTGGCTAAGTACATGATTAAACTACTCATGCATTTAATCAATATGGAACTCATAAAATGTCCACTATGATAAACAACGCTATTTATATATTTGAAATACAAATTGTATTAGCATCTAGAATATATCATCTCAAACCCGAGAAGAAATACCAAAACCATTTTTTTTTGTGACAACAAAATTAGAAACATTACCAGGAACAACTTGAAAATATAGAAATTATAGCAAATATATATTGATAGAAAATTTAGGCATACACTTCATCTAAAAATAATTTGATTAAAGGGATAGTTGAGTTCTGGTAAGGAGAGTACAGTTTTAGTGAAACTGAATTTTAGTAACCAAAACCTGCATCATTACATTACAAACTAATAGTTATAACTAGAAAGGAACACAAAATTACAAATGACGTAGTAAAGATCATGTTATCATTCAAAAAGAGCCGTTAAAACGTAAGAGGGCGCTCTCTAAACACTCATCGGTTTTAACCATTTTTAATAAAATATTGTGCATGTGATGCTTTGTTGAAATAGTGATTAGATAGAGAAATAACCAACAACGATTTAAATACCTATTTTGTAACTTTTTGAAAAGAGGAAGCATTTATTTGAATTTTTAACGGCTGGTTCAAAATTCTCTAATAAACCCGGGGCCCCGGGTTTATTACAAATTGTTATATTTATGGATATTTCAGCCGTTTCTGAACCGATTTTGATCAAACAAAGATGATTTTATTGTTTAAATATTATGCTCTTTCAAATTTTACACTCAGTTTTTCATTACCTCACAAACCAATTAAGTAGTCTAGCGCCCTCTCTACCAAAACTCAACTTTCCCTTTAAGGTATCTACAAAAAACTGAATAATATTCTTTAAGGAATGTCTAGGTATTGTTGTTTAAACAAGATCAGTATACTTAGTTAATCTATACTACTGTATCAGGCCCAAGAAAATAAAGGTATACAACTTATTCTACAATACTATGATTAAGGAATTATAAAAAAAGCCCATGTTGTGTTTTTCTAACTGGTATATTGTCATTAAATCCATACGACACTTATGTATATAAAGTCTTACAATGTATAGGCAAATATCTTCATATATAATTTGAATGTTATTACTAATCTAATAAAGGGCTGGTATATGAGTATAAGTGGGAACACTGTACTATGTTTTCATCAAATCGGTACTGCAACCGCTAAATGCCTAATAAAATATAGGCAAACAATTTAATCTACACTAATAATCATTTTCATGCACACTTACTATACAAAGCATAAACATGTATTATATAATTCATGATTGAAGAATCATACTCAACAATTATTTAGTGGCGAACACTTTTATAGATGTATTTATCTTTTCCGTCAAGTAATATATTATATCACTATCATGATCGCAATCACTAATATGATAAATGTATACTTAATTTGTAATCACATATGTGTTTATGTGGCATATTGTGATGTTGGAACTGTGTATGACGCTAAATATAAATACAATATTTGTGTGTGTGTGTGTGTGTTGGGGTGCATATTTATTAGTGTGTCAATTATTTGTTTTTTTCGTGAAAATATATTTAAC